>JAQFZM010002595.1:0-13109 GCA_034695785.1 Galumna obvia | reverse complement strand
TAGCGTCTATGGACAGACACTAGGTCTGTTGGCATTTTTTTTGTCTAGGGTAGGGTATTTTGCCAAAATACCCCCCCCCCAGGACTCGGTCCTTTCGCCATCCCTGATACTATGTATACTTCAGAATAATTAAAAAGAGTTTTATCTGATTCCTGTCAAACATTTTAATGAAGACTTGGAATAGCCTTCAATTTTACGTCAAAAAAAAATTTAACGAAATATCATTTGAGTCCCAGAAATGAATTATGAAATTAAACTTAAGTTTTTTTTAAATTTTATTCGTTTGGAATAAAATAATTTGACTTAAAATCAATATTTAAAGTTTAATAATTATGTAATAATAAATGCATTTAAAATCTTATTAATATTAAAAATAACAAAAAAATATTTCAATAATTTTCGACGAAATGATCCCTTAATATGAAATAATTGTGAATTCATTTCAAATCTTATTTTAAAATATAATTATTTTAAAACTTAAACTTCAAATAAATAAAAAGAATTAAAAAATATTTTTACAGAAATAGAAATTTTTGCTCAAAATATCACATTTTTTTAATTCAATGAATACCATTAACTCCATTGACTTCAGCTGTGGTGCCATTTGTTTGGTGGACACCATTTGGCTTAAGTTTCTTCTGTTGGTCGACACCATTCAAAATAAGAGGAGTTCTGAAAACCTTTCCAGAGACCAATTGTTGAAGTCCTTCGCCGTCATAACTAATTAGTGGCGATATTTCGCAAATCACTTGACTTTCGTTATGACTTTTGAATCAAAAAGGAATGGATTAGTATTTAAACCAATAAAAAAGTTTAATAAAAGTACTTATTATTATTATTAATTTCTGGGCCATTATTGCCATTGAAATCAACTTTGACGGGACTATTATTGCCATCAAAATAAAAAGCAAAAGTCATGCGAAATGAAAGTAAATTTAAATAAAAAAAGCATTTCTATTGTTTGGGAAAGAAATCATTAAATAAATAAAAGGATAAAACAAAAAAAGGAATAAAAGATTTCAGTCCAAAGTTGAGATGAGAAGTCAAATTCTAAAACAAATGTTACCTTGCAATCAGAGGAATCAACTTTCCATTTTCGTCCACAAATTTTCCGCCAGAGTTTAGAACAAACCTCTGATGCAAATTATAAACAGAAAGTCTAGCAGTGGTCGGATTATCTTTGTCTGATCCGTCGCCATTCTTTAATGGGGAGAACTCATCTTCACGTAATACTTCCCAAACAACAAATTTACTAAAAAAATATTAAATTAATTTTAAAATAAAAAAATAGAAATAAATACTAACTCTGAGAACTCGAAGACATCGAAAACAAACTTTTCGAGTTTAATGCCATTTGGTTTTTCGGGTTTAACTAATTTTCCGTTACTATCGATGTAAGAAATTTTTTTCTTCGCGATGTGATGAATGAGGTCTCGACCACTAAACGAAACCAATTTATTTAATTAAGAATTGAATAAAAGGCAAAACAAACCAAATATTCTTAAGGAAATTCAAAGTATAGTAATGATTACAAATGTTTCCGGCATCGAAGGTAAGCCTTCCGTCAGTGTTTCGTTTTTGTGCAGTTTGTAGTGAGACTTCACTGTACTCAACCACTTTGTACTTTCCTTTAACCTTACAAATAATACCGACCGCTTCGGTAGGGAATGCTTTTTGAACAACTTTTGCGGCCACTTCTGCGCCCTTTGAAATGCAATAACCAATAAAAGTAGGGTCAGCCACTTTCACCAGAATATTGTCCACACAATAGACTTGGATGTGTTGAATACCCTTCTTTTCCATATCATTCAAAATGCCCTTATCTTTAAGTGCATTATAAAGGCCTCCATTTCCATCGGGTGCCCTTGCCAATCGATAGGGTGACTCCAGTATTATTTTGCCATCAAATTGAAAACATGGAAGAGTACTTTGCTCGAAAACTATTACATTTTCAGGTGAGAGACCGAAATAATGATTTTTGCGGAAGAATTCAAGTGTTGGCTCTTTTGTGGCTTCACTGGTCATAATATACCAGGGAATTGATCCTCTCTTTCCCGTCAAATCATAGGAAAGCTTTTCGAGTCGAAGAATTCTTTCGCCCTGAAGTTGATATAAAGTCTTGTGTGAAGAGAGGCCGACGTCATACATGCCTTTTGGATAATTGACGCCGAGACGAGTTCCCTGACCCCCGGCTAATAAGAGAGCCGCCACTCGTCCTTCAGATATTTGACGTAACCCTAAAGTGCAGTATTGAGTTGTAATCAGTAATCAGTAATAAATCCTTGTAATTGAATTCAATATTAGTTGAGAGTCATTTCCTTGATCTCAATTCCTATCGTAACATATCTTTTGTTTTTCAACGGATTTAAAGTAAACCTTGTCTTAAGATTGAGGCAAAAGTACTTAATTTTAAGATAAAAAATTGGTGGTCAATGACGAGCACACCCTTCAAACTTGTAGTCTTTGCAAAGATATAAATTATTTCACATAAATTAATCCTCTAATCATTAAAGAGTTTTTGCTTTTCGCTTAAATATTTATTTAAGACTTTTAGTATTAAAATTGTGATCAATAAATATATTCGTCGATTAAATAACAATTAAGTGGAAACCAATTAAACAAAAATTCCGACACTTGTGATGGAGTGCAGTGACAAATGTATTTTAAGTATCAAATCTAGAAAACAATTGTCTTCTCTCAACTTATTTGACTTTATTTTAATTATTTTAATAATTTTGGCGCCGCTCTTATCTTATGATATCTTTTCAATAAATAATAAGATATTCTTTAGATTCTCATAAATGACAAGAATTTAAAGTTAACTAAAAGGTCTAATTCAGTTCAAAACAGTGAATACATTCATAAATTTATCGCAAAAATTAATTAAAACAAATAATAGTCCATTAAATAGACTAAACATTATTTAGAAATAAATTACTCTAATTTCCATTAAAAATCTGTTAATCCATTTAAAAGTTTTACTAAAAACAAATAATGAAATATTAGTCAGACTTTGTATTCAAATGTCTGTCTTTTAATATAAAAGTTGTAAAACAAAATCCTATAAAATACTAGATATGACTCAAATGTTTTTTTTAAATAAATAAAAATATATTTGAAATTCAAATAAGAATTAAATGAAGAGAAATGACTTTCATATAAAACTCATATTTCATTAAATCATAATTAATTAAATAATTTAAATGTTTTGAAAATTAAAGGTTATTAAGAGATAATTAAAAGACTGACCGCTTTCCCGATAGGACTGAAGTTTTTCTTTTGAAGTTCGGGTAATACTTTCGTGAACCTGAGCTGAAAGTGGTTCCAACAAATCATCGATTTTCTCGTTTTGTTCATTTTCTGAATTAACGGTTAAATCAAATATTTTGCAAACTTTTTCAAAGTTAATGCTTTTTAAGTCGTTGTAAAGCAATTGTTTCTGTTCTTCATTGATCTGATCCCAGAACTGAATTAAGTGTTGCTGTTTGTTCTCAGACAACACCTGACGAACACTTCCGATGTCTAACATTATTATAAAGACTGAAAAATAATTAATAAATAAAACTTTAGTTAAATTAACTTTTAATTAATGAATTTCGCTAAAAGTTATAATGATTTTAGTAATAATTATAGGATTTATGACAATTAGTGCCACAATTAGTGCCACATCAGCACAAAACCAAAATACAATTACAAAGTGATTCTAATATTGATTTACAACTATTCCAATGAAATTCAATTTGAGTTTTGTGGGCAAAATCAGAATCAGTTCAGAATCAAACCAATAACTGTGTCAATGGGAGACACTTTAAATGGTATGAGTGATACCTGGAGTCACTAAATTTCTTTAATATTAAAGCCAATACTTGAATACCTGCCCATTAATTATAGCCTAAAATCTGATAGAAAGCTTCCAAACATATTGGCTGTAAAACTGGAACAGAATATGAAATACCTGAGCCCACAGCCAACAGCTAATTGACTGGAAAAAACTTTTTTTTTAAAAAAAAACAGTGATTTCAGAGATGACTTACTTTTCCACAAACTTTTTCCTTAAAATAAGGACTGAAATATTTTTTACGTTTAAAATAAAGTTTTCGCCCAAAAAAACAAAAACTTTTGGTTCAAACGAAGAGTGAAAGTAATTCACAAATAATAGACTTTAATTAATAGAAATTATCGTTAATTTATATCATATTTATATGAAATTCATATCTAATACCGAAGTAGTCAAGAGTTTGAAGTCATTTCTCATATCTCAAGAATTAGACAACAATTCAATTGAGAGATCCGTTTATCTAAATGTCGAGAACTCAGTGAACAGGAATTAAGTGTTTCTCTTATCCATTCTTTACACAAATATATATAATATTCTTATTTACATAGAATTATATATAATATATTTCATTAGATATCATCAGAATATTCACGATATTAGAGAATAATAACGGTTTACCTTATAATTCATTATCAGATTAAGACTTTTCAAGACTTACTTCACATTCCGATGACGTTCTGCTTCTTTTCAATGTTATAACAAAAGTTGTAATCGATTTATAATTAAGTTATTTCCAAAACATTCACTCAAATCAATCAATATTTTCAATTGTTTTACATTCAATTTATTTGAAAAATAGCCGACAATTAAATATAAAAGCGTTTAAATGCATAAAACGATGTCTTATAAACTCAGAAACATATGGTTATATAGATTTGAAACATGATTTTCGACATAATTTAAAAATTGAGATAAAATTGCATTAAATATATTTCAATTAAAAGTCGAGAAGAAGTGGTTTACAATTCAAAGACTTCCTTCAAAACATAAACACTGTCTCTGTTGAGCAAATGCTTTCGTAACACAAATTATGAATATAATCAATGCTTTTCATATGATAAATGTCAACAAAATTATTACGAAAACTGTTTACAATAAATTAAAGTGAAATCAGAAATCGATATATTTTTGTGATTCAATGGTTTGACAACAAAAATGACAAAATCTTTCGCTAAATAAATATTTTGAGCAAATATTAACGATTAATACAAATCTTCATTTCCTTTCATAATCTCTTGAATATCAAAACAGAAGTAATTTGTTATGTTTTGAATAATTGGGTTTTAATTTGATTGTAAATTATGGCAAATAGTGTGATCTCAATCTCAAATAACAATAAAAGTCAAAAGCCTTCAGGTATTCATTCATTCATTTAATTATATTTAACTTATTTTTATTAATAATGAGTTTGAGTTAACTTTTAATGTAAATAAAAATATAATAATAGAAATGAGTTATAACTTAATTTAATAAATCAATTATATTATATATTTATATAAATAAATAGGCAGTGCATTCAAGCAACAAAAGTTACCGTCGTGGTCACCCATTCTAACCGTGGGAACAGTATTACCCACATTCTTTCTGATTGGAGTTGCGTTTATACCAATAGGTATCGGTCTTCTCGTCTCTTCAAATCAGGTATTACTGAAAATGTTTGTCACATTTAAAATGTGTTAAATGTATGAAAAGGTGACAGAAGTAGTGGTGAATTACACGGCGTGTAAACAATTTGTGGAAAACAAGACTCATAGAGGAGATACCGATAGATTGTGCTCCGAAGTGATTCGTGATAAGAAAGGATCTGACTGTCAGTGTCAGCTCACATTTCAAATCGAAGAAGACATTCGAAGAGACGTCTATTTATACTACGGTTTAACTAATTTTTATCAAAATCACAGACGATATGTAAAGTCGAGAGACGACAGACAATTGTTGGGCGAAACGAGTGGTTCCAACGAATGCGAGCCATACGCCAAAAGAGATAACAAATGGATCGCTCCGTGCGGTGCCATCGCTAACAGTCTATTCAACGATACATTTATTTTAAAACATTATACGGGAGAGCCCACCCATTTACCCAAATCAGTGCCCATTATTCAAACGGGCATTGCCTGGGCCACTGATAAAAACGCCAAATTTCGTAACCCTCCTTTAAAGGAGGGCTACAATTTATCGTATGCTTTTGTAGACACTGTTCCGCCACCCAATTGGCAAAAACCTATCTGGCAATTAGACACTAAAGACAACAACACTAATAATGGTTATATTAATGAAGGTTTTATAGTGTGGATGAGAACCGCCGCTTTGCCCACATTTCGCAAACTTTACGCTCGAATAGCACACGACAAACACGACTCCGAACCTATTTATCAGAACTCTCTTCCAAAAGGAAAATATGTTCTGTTTATTAATTACAGTAATCCTTAACTTTTGTTTAACTTTTAAATTAAAACACTATTTTAATCGAAAGGTTTTCCGGTCACCGGTTTTAAAGGAACCAAAAGCTTTATAATATCAAACACTTCGTGGTTGGGCGGAAAGAATCCATTTATTGGTGTTATGTATATAATTGTCGGATGCATTTGTCTTCTTCTGTCCGGTGTTTTCGTATTCATTCATAAGAAATTTGGGAAAAGGTATTCATACTATCATTTATTTATGGCTTTTCATTCTTTATTTACTTTTTTTTCAGTACAACAGAAATATTGAATATATCGCAGAGAACTCCATATATTGGCTGACATTATATGATTCAACATTTGTTGCAATTGATATAAAGTACACTATTTTTTATTAATTTTATTGCTTTAAAGTTAAAGTTATTAAAATTGAAGATATCGTTGACTACTCTCTCATTGCATTCCATTGTTTCTGCTTTAAATGCTGTTAAGTCTGTGATTGACTTTAGGTTTACACTAAAATCAAAACAAAATCACTTTTGAAATACTTTTTTTTGTAAAAATGATTTTGTAGGGAAAGCGTAGGGAAAGCACTAAATATTAAGCATTTCCTTCACTTTATTATTTCATAAAATGGTTTGTTTTAAATCGATAGTCATATGATGTGATCCACATTTCTTTGAGTCTATTTCTCAATTGTTTGACTCAATTCCTGAATAAATTTATTTTAAGTCATTTAAAAAACAGAAATAATTTATTTTGAAATCAAAATCTGTTAAAAGAATTAATTAAAGATTTGTTTTTATCTCAATTTAAGCCAATATTAGAGATAAAAATATTTGTAAATTTATTATCAAATAATATAATAAAATAAAATTTTATGACAATTAATGTATTTAATACTAAATTCAATTTAAATGTATATATATTTTAATTTCAACCCATTTGTAGGTCTAATACAAGTCTAATGTCTTTATTTTGTTTTGTAATCCAATACTATTCCCAATTCATTCCTATTTTTTTTAAGAATTTAATGGTTTTGTAATTATAGCCATCGATTGGTTCACAATTTAGTATATTATGTCTAATAAGAGACAGAAAAGACAAAACTTCTCTTTAAATGGTATGAAAACAAATTGAGTGAACATTTGTCGGTATTTCTATGAAAGATTTGATAGGAAGAGATCACCGATAAAATCAATCAAAATCCTAATGAAACGCCTCTGGGGTTAGGGATAGGGCTCTGTATATGACATGACATCAGAAAATTGAGTTAAAATAACGGTTACGCCTCTTATGTCTGATAATAATCGGTAGAAATACAAGAATCAAATGATTGCCACTAATAGACAACCATTAAGTGGAGTCACCAAATGTTTGGTTTGGGAGCTGTTCTCCGAGTGGTCTCTTTCTGGTGTCTTCCCTCCCGATAAAAGAGTCAACGATTGGATGTCCGTCTGTTTGCCGTCAGTGACGTCACAGAGTTATACAATCTTCAGACAAATGAGGTATCGCTGACGTAATGGTTGTATGGAATGGCTTTGGGCTTATGCTCAGAGTTGTCTCACTCTGATTGGATGAAAGCGTTATTGTGATGAGAGGAGTGACAGTAGTGACGGCCCATCCGTTTTGCAACGACCTGAGAATGAGCGCCATTTGGCCCAATCGTTAGACAAACAAAACTGAGCTACGATTCACTCAAACCGCGACAAACCATCAGATTTTCAGCTAAAACACAATTTTTGATGAGTTTTAGGCCAAAATCGAAATAAATATGAATTAAACGGTCAGAACAGATACGGGACTAAAGTAGTGATAATTAGTGTTGACCTAATCTGAGTATTGGCGGCCATATTTTATACACCATTTTTTATTTGCACACAATATAAGGCATATAAAGTGAATATAAGCCAATATATAGCACTTTATAGCACTTTTTCAAAAGAAATGGTTTGAAAGACTCACACAATGATTGTGTGGATCACTCTATACGTCATTATGTGTCACAGTTTACACTCAAATATACAAACATTACTTTAATACCTGTTTTAACATTAATTAACGATAATTTAACGATAAATTACTACTAAAACTGTTTGTTTCCGATTAATTTCAATTGAGATAAACTATTAAACAATGTTTTGAAAAGTGATAATCGTTTGTAACCTTTTGGGAGTGAAGTGTGAGTCGGGTCTCATGTTTTTGTTTGAGATTTGTTTTGACGCAAATATAGATTCTCTCAAATATTGATTTATTGTTTCGGTTTTCAATATTTTCATTGTCTTCGGTTAAACATTGTGTCACCTCTGAGACCACTTTTTCATGAAATATAATCTTGGTCACACCAACAAAACTGACCTCAACCATATTGGATGGTAGGAATGAGTTTAATCAATTTAAAGTGAAGGATGTGCAAGGTCTTCATCCACACCATTCACTTGAACTTATAGTTTTGGGACACATTTTGGCCAAAAGTTTACTCAATTGAGACAACAATTGTTGTGTTGAGTCCTTTCATAACTTTATAATACTTTATAATACTATTTGTTTATCACTTATTCTTTATATTCACTAAAATATCTTTAAATAAGAAAATTCTCTAAATTTTTATAAATGTTTTGTCGAAAACATGAGTTTTGTTAAAATCATATGTTTTTTATCACATTTTCTGCTTTTATTTCAAAATAATTGAAAATAATTTTATAATTTTTAGCGATTTATTCAAACTTTGAAACCATTAGTTTCTAAGAGTTTAATCGGAAATAGTTGTAAATAATTTAATATAATTAATACAATTAATATAATTAATATAATTAACGGCCAAAACGGGGGGTTCTGTCCATTGAAAACTTTGTGCACATCTTTGACTTAATTTGTTTGAATGTCTGTCAGTGGCGGCAGTGATGGACGATGGAGGCCGATGTCTTCTTGATGTCATCGATGACCCCCAACTTCTGCAATCATTTCTGGAGAATACGAACGGAGCCATTGAACGTCTTGAGGGAGGAGTGAACTCAAATGTCGAGAATCCGTCGCATAAAACCTTAGCCACAATCAAATCAATTGAATCGACTGCCGGTGTGGCCAAAGTTGCGGCCAGTATTCCATCGATGACTTCATTGGCTGAACCAAAACCAACAGCAGATCAGTTGACTATTGGAGGCAATACTTCTCTATTAACTCTCAACAAACAATCTTCAGGACAACTGATTTTTGACGACAAGCAAATGCTGAATATGGTTTCCTCTTCTGTTGGTTATATTCCTTTTTCGGCGCTGTCCAGCGCTGGCACAGCCTCCCTGTCTATAACACAGCCCGCTTTAACCACCTTAACCAGCACTACACCTATTGGACAGATAACATCAACACTTCCTTTTCGAACTACAGGAGGTGGCAATCATTGGTCGCCCACTTCTTTCCAATTAAGTGGTGGCCGTCCGGGCGGTGCAGTCACTGTTCAATTGCCGCAACAACTCATAGTACCGAATGGTTTGCCATTGGGCTCAACCCCCGGAATACAACAGTTGCTTTTGACTGCCCCTCGTCAAGGAGGTCCTCCACAATTAGGAGGTATACCCGCCGGACAATTAGTCCAAATTATTCAGACTCCTTCGGGACCACAAATACTTCAAACGAATCCGAGTGCAGCCCTTCAGACAATTGTTAGTTCCGGCACTACAACTAAAACTTCTTCGACGTCATCCTCTTCGCGATCTAATAAACAAATCCTTCCGAAACCTCCCGGTTCTGGTGTGTCGACCACTAATTCTGGTTCAACCAATAGTGCCAATAAATGCGGACAACAAATAACACAACAAAACACACTTAAAGTCATTAATAGTTTGCCTCCAAATATGACTCAATTGCCGACGAGTGGGGCCACCGCTCCAACCACTCAACAAATATTGATAGGACCGGGAGGCCAACAAGTTTTAACTGGTCCTCAGGGAACAATTTTATTGAATCATATGATTCCAGGATTAGGTTCGCAACCGATTCTCATTCAACAGAACATCGGAGGTGTTCCCAACTCTGTTCAATTGACTCTACGACCCCAATCGCACAGCTCTCCAATGGTTGCAATGAGTAATGGTCCCAACATCGGAGGGCCTGACCAAAACACAGGACTAATTAATGCTTTGACAACTCAGTCCGTCAGTAATATAACGAAACAGACGCCCTCCCAATCGCCACAACCCCAGACTTTTGTGATACCAAATAATTCTACGTCTGTGAGCACTGCTTCGCCCGGAGTTGTGATGACGAGCGCTGGCAGACCGACGCCTAACATAATTTTTACGCGTCCGCCATTAATCGGAGCGTCCCATCAGTCAACACCAACTGTGCCCACTGGTCAACAGTTCCTTCAGTTGCAAACACCAAATGGTCCAGTGTTAGTCGCAATTCCAGCTCAACATCAACTCTTATCACAACCACAAGTGTCGGCACAAACTCAACCAACTCATGGAATCCAATTGGGAAATACTATGATTCCAATCGGAACACCACAACTGACAAACACAAGTTTGCAGGCCAGTGCACACCCGGCTCTTCACGCCCTCCTAACTCATACCGACAATACAAATGGCCAAACAGTTCTTCAGACATCTGTCCCATCAGTCGCCACATCGAATACAGTGATATTCACATCTCAGCCTCAAATCATAACCAGACCTCAACTCCAACAGCAATCAAAACCTTCTGTCAATTTGGCGGAACTCCTCAAAGAACACGGAATTCTACCCGAATCCAGTCCTCCCTCTTCTCCGACAAACAATTCTATGACTGATATAACCACTGGTTCTGTGCACTCGGAGATCATCCAAACGACCCAATCATCACAACAAACCGTTTTAATGTTGCCGTCGGGACCCAATCAACCGCCTAATATTGTATTAACTCAAAACGCAGTGACACCGGCAGCTCCACCCCAGTTAAGACTAGCTTTAGGTCCTGACGGAAGTGTAATTCTTCAGCCACACATCACTACAAATGCCGTTCCGCCACAAATTCAGTCGCAATTCATTTCAAATTCAAATAATATGAAATACAGCGATTCTCTTAAAGACTCGGGTTTGGGTTCTTCACAACCCTCTCCTGATTCTACGACTCCAAGTATAGACTCAGCGACCACTACATCGACAACAAATTTGAATACCTCTACAACCACTACAACAACGACCACCGCTTCAACAGTTAATGGACAGAACACTTCTGCCTTATTAGAACAGTTGAATACCGGTCCCGCTGTCAAAGTTCCCGATTTAGTGGCAACTCTGGGACTATCGACCACTTCTTCGGCTGCTATGGCAACGACTGAGGATTCAAAACCACTGACAACTCAAACGGCTTTAATTCCATTAACGGTTCAGAATATAAATAAATCATTAGAACAACAAAAACAGACGATACTGACTATACCTGTGCAGAACGGAGACAATGTTCCAAATGTCTCGAATGGATCTTCCAATGCTGTGATTAGAATCGGTAGCTGTGATAGTATTCCAACTTCTTTAGTGTTGACGCCCACAACTGTGTTCACTAGTCCTCCAAAGGCCCAAACGACTGATTCTTTGAGTGGATCTCTTCCTCTCAATATTAGTCCAAACAGTTCTAATAGTGTTGGTGTCAACGAAACGGCCACTACAGTAATTGAACAGAACGGAGTGCCTATGGTTCAGGTCAGTCCTAATAATCAGGAATTTCTACAACAATTGGAGACACAACTCAAGAGTTTGTCGGCTTTAAAGTCGCCCTCAAATGAACAGAAAAAACTATTACAAGACTTACTATCTTTGAAGCAGAAGATGAATGAGGCGCGACATTTAAAAACCTCTGAAGACCAAAAAGTTGTGTTGAGCACAACCCCATCCATTAGTGTTTCGGCACAAACTCAACAATTATTACAGTCTTCGGTTACATCAGCACAGAGTCAGACACAACAGCAAAACCAAAGTTCGGTTGAGGTTCAAACGCCACAAAATGTGCATTTAGTGAATCTACTTAAACAAACACCTGTCCAAACATCTCCACAAATACGACTCCTCTCTTCTGTCACTTCTGCGACAACAACACCGCCAAACGGAACCACTATTCAAGTCGGGAACCAATTGATTACAATCACAACTCCGGCCAAACAACAGTTGCAAAACTTGAAAACTATTGCAACCAATCAAAACCAACAAACAGTTATTAAGGTATTCTTTTAGTTAAATCATAACTTTTAATCATTATAAGAATATTTAATAATTGTACATTACTGTACTTGCTCATATGCTCATTTGCTAATATAAACAATATTCATTTAACTCAATATAACTAATGTCTGTAATGTCTGTAAAAGTTAAACAATTAATTAGTTTTACAAATATTATTGTTAGCCTTTTGTCAGAACTTTATTATAATAAAGATATAACCATGGTATAATGGAGCCAAGTATATTCAAATATATTTTTTGGCAATTCATTATTTATTTAATGTGAGATGAGCAAGCACATTAAACTTATTCATAAATACATAATTTGAATGAAAACTATTTATTAACAGAAAAGTTGAGAATTATAACCCGGATTAGATAAAATTATATGAAGATTTGTTAAAATCCATTTAATTTAGAAATTTTGTCAAAACTTTTAGAAAATCTTCGTCTCGTGATTTGCATTCATAGGTCAGTCGTCAAATATTTTAGAAAAATTGTCATTTATTTTAGAAAATAAGTATTATTTCTCTTTAATATTCAAACGAATGAATTAAAAAATTTCTTCGAATGAGTTATTGTTTTGTTTTAAAGTAATAACTGAATTGATAAACAATAGACTTTATATGAAAATGACTTGAAGTCATCTCAAAAGAGTGAACAAACTTTTAAG
>JAQFZM010002594.1:0-13110 GCA_034695785.1 Galumna obvia | reverse complement strand
TAAGGGTAACAAGACTGTAGTTATGATGAAATCTGATTACATTGATAAAATACAAAATATTCTTGATGATAGCTCGATCTATAGCAAGCAAAAAAATGACATTAGCAAAAAAATTGCAGATAATTTAGTCGATAAGCTTAAGCTTATGAAATTAAATGGTGAAATTGATATGAAACAATACTCTAATCTTTACCCTGGACATTGTAGTCTACCGATTGTTTATGCTCTGATTAAAATCCATAAAACAGTTAATCCTGCAAGGTTAATCTGCCCCTTCACACAGCACCCCCTTATTAAACTTTCAAAATTTTTGAGTGATATTATCACACCTGCAATTAGAGCTAGCCCATTCACTCTTTCAAGTTCTAATTCTTTTGTAGAGCAAATTTCAAACCTAATTTTAACAGGATCTGATAAGATGTGCATGGTCACTACTTCTTTTGCTTTCAATGGAAACTTTTACCACCAAACCGCTGGTATTCCTATGGGTAGTAGCCTCAGCCTTATTTTCGCCGAATGCTTGATGTCCCATATATTTGAGCATGCTCATATTAATTTTAGATATAAACCTAAATATGCTAGATTTTATGTGGATGATAGTTTTTTGATTATGAATGAAAGACACATACAACAATTTTTTGAAGATATTAATGCTTATGGAAAAACTTTGGGCAAGGTAAAATTCACAATTGAGCATGAATTAGACAATACACTTTCTTTCCTTGATGTAAAGTTAACAAGGGTTGATGACAAACTCGTTACAAGTGTTTACAGAAAAAGACACATTCGAACAGATATCTTGACTTTCATTCCAAAAATTCATTAGATAATAAAAAATCTGTGATTAGGACATTAGTGTCAAGGGCATTTACTCACACAAAAAATCAGACCAGTTTGGAAAGTGAACTTAAATTTATTCATAATGTTCTTGTTGAAAATAACTATCCAAAACCCTTAGTTATTAATACCATTAATGAATGTAGGAAAAGGTTCCAAGATCGTATTACCAGAACAACTAAAAAAGATTTTGATTTTCAGCGCCTTATATCTATACCTTATTACAAATATCTAGGTGAAGATATTAGGAAAACATTATCAAAACATGATATCAAAGTGGTTTTCAGCAAGGGTATTACGCTTAGAAATATTCTTAATGCCAAAAGGAAAAATAATCTTGATAAACATAATGTTGTATATCAGGTGGATTGCGATGATTGTGACCATGTTTATATTGGAACCACAAAACGTAAATTAAGTGAAAGAACCTCTGAGCACAAAAGAGCTCTCTCAAAACCATACATTAAAAGTAATATCGCTGATCATGCAATTAACCTTGGTCATAGTATTAATTTCAAACAACCTAGGGTACATTACCAAGAGAGCAGAATAGGAGCGAGAGGTTTTCTTGAAAGTTGGGAAATTTGCAAACAAAAGTACAATAATACTTATCTCATGAATGATCAAGTTAATTCTAATACAAATATTCCTCACATTTATTATTCACTTTTAAAATAAAGCTCCGTTCATACCACCGGCTATTAGAGCCGGTTTCTGTTCGGAGAGCAAAGTCTTAAAACAGAATTTAAAATATTTATTTAATTATCAAATATATAGTAATTGTTTATTTTCTCTGTTCGATGAGCAAAGTCTTAAACAAGAAATTTTAAATTATTGACATAAACAAATAAATGCTAATTTTTATGTTCACAAATTGCTAGTATCAAATTCTCTTTTCCCACCACTCGGTGTAAGGATGAAACAAGTGATCACTTTTGAGTGATTTCAGTTTCGATTTGCTGACGAAGGACTCAGTTGTATTCCGAAAGCTCCAAATATCAAAGTTTTTGGTAAACTATACCATTGTGTCAATTGTAAGTCAAGATATACTTCTTTTATATTATAATTATTCAAATATTTTGAATGTGGAAAATTATTTATAGAATTTAATTTATCGAATAGAACTTGTAGTTGTAAATAATATTCCTTTATAATTATTGGGACAAACTTATTTTGTTTTAAAGTATTACTTAAATATCCCAAAATAAAAGCGTCAATAATTATATCTTTTATATTTTCATTCCTATTTATAAGTTTGTCTTTATTATTGAAATTGGTTTATTTTTTCTTTTTATTTTTATCATAAATTAGAAGAAAAAATATGTGTCAAGTGGAGCATTTCTGAGTAGTTTGATAATGCAATTTTGTCAAATGTAAATTTTATATTTCTTTGTTATATTATTAGTATATTTACTATAACGTAAATCTGCTATAAGGACATTTATACCTCTAATTTAAAAAAAAGCGGAATATATTTTGACCAAACTAAAACAATTATTAGATCTTTTCATTTAATGGTCATTTAATAAATGTTTGTAACTAAAAATTCATTATACAACACTTTATTTTGTATGCTTACAAATTCATTAAATCAGTAAATTGATTTGCATATTGTACAGATTCATGTGTATAAATTGCGTTACTCGTTGAAGTATTAGAAAAATCAATATTTAATAATATTTTATTCTCGTAACTTCGATTTAATGTTGAATTATAAATTTAACCTGTTAAACCAAAACATTTATCTTATCTTTCGGTATTTTCAACGTCACATTCAACCCAGATACACTGAGTGTATGGCTGAATGATTATATCTGCAATTCGGTCACCTCGCTTCATATTTAGTTTTTTTTCCATTAATTTATTAAAATCACAATAACTTCCCCCTATAGTTGGAGTCGCTTAATCCTAACAAAAAAATAAATTATATAGTTAAAGCAAATATAAAACAAAATATGTACTATGATGTATGAAAATATACATTTCCTATGTAAATGATTATTAGTATTAAAATAAAAAATTGATTATGATCAAGATATAAAATATTATTTTATTAAATAGTATGTTTTTAAAATGATACGTTAGGTTGTGTTTAATTTTGCACATTATTCAATTTTATAAAGTTTTAAATGTAATTATTAATTTAGAAAAAAAGATAGAGAGAGAGAGAGAGAGAGAGAGAGAGAGAGAGAGAACATAGGGTATGAAATTAGTAACTAGAAGAAAACTTGTTATATCACTTAAGAATACTTTTTCTATATTTTGAATGTATTTCAAAAATTAATGAAAAGTAAGTATTAGTGAGTTTTATAATATTTTCTACAATCATTATTGATCTTTTTCAAAATGATCTAGTAAAAGTATTTTCATTGCGACTACTATAATTGTAAACAAATTTAGTTAGTTTCTTTTGTACTTACTAGTTAGTCTGTTCTAGAGTTTTCTCCATTATTTTATATTGAATGTTAAACTATTTTTAAGTCTGTTTTTTATTTGTGCACAAAATATGTTCTGAATATATACTGATATATACAATTAAATTGGTTTTTATTTATAAAACGTAAAACACTTAAAATCAATTAAAATTAAAGAATAAAATTAAAGAACAAAATTATTAAAATAGAAAATAATAATGTGACCAATCAATCAATTAAAATAAGCTTTACTTTTATCGGATATAAAATTATCTAGATTAATCAGAAAATTTTCAACTTTTTATAATTAAGTTTTATGTTCTTGCTCATCTGTCATAGCAAAAGTTGGTCAAATGAAAAGTTATAGTTAAGTTAAATGCAAACATAAAAACGCAATTCTCTATGATTTTCAAAGAATTTGAGAATTCAGTGAAGCGCAACAAAGTTGAAACTCAAATATGATTCGCCAAAGAGTATACATTCACATCACTGACACTCAAAGTTATTTCAAACAAAATGACCAAGCTCTTTTATCTTTATTAAAGTTCATAAGTAGAACAAACTTAAAATTAAAGTTCATATAATTTATATAAATATTTAAAACCTTTTATTTCATATTAAATATATTTGTTATTTTGTTGATTGAGTAATACCACTATTAAAAAACACTTAAGCATGGTCATTATTAAACTATTAAGAGCCTATTCTTTGGGTAAACGTGTTATTTATAATTTATTGAACATCTTTTTTATGACTGAGTGATGAAAATACTTGAAATTGCAATCAATCGAATTAATAAATAAACTATAAAATTTTGATATGTGCAAGATGTTTATCTTTTTACTTTTATTATCAATTTTAAAGAGTATTCAAAAAAATTATTCTAAGATCATTGATCAAGATAGAAAATAATGTCTATTAAAGTACAATTGTTTATAAGTTTGTATCAAATATACGATGAGTTAACTAAAGTATAAATTTTATATCAAACGATTATTAGTCGCCCAAAGTTTGCAAAAATCAGAGCAAAGTTTGGGTTAATTCAAAGTCAAATTGAATTCATCGGATGTCAGAATAAACAAAACCATTTGAAAGAGTCATTGAACATTTCTATCACTAAAGAAATGACTGACTATGACTTAAGAGCACATCATAGAAGAAACCATCTAATGATGAGTATCTCTTACATTATTCATGAAATTTGAGCTGATTTTTGGTTCAGAAGAATCGGGAAAAAAGTCATTCAATTTTTAGTTCTTTTAATGTTTAGTTAGACTTTTTTAATGCAAAAAAAGACTCAATTCTTAGATAAGAATACAATTTATTTCTCCCACTAAAGAGTTTATTTATCTTTTTTGAGTGCACTTAAATCGAGGATATTTTTAATTGAATTTTGAATTCAAAAAATTTTCTGCTAAAGAAATAGAGTCTATTCTTCAAACTAGAATCGGATCGGACCGACTCTTAACCCAAAATTTTCGGAAAACTCAAAAAAAGAGTTCAAATATTTTAATTACGGAATTTTGTTTTGGTGTATCACTTATTTCATCAAACATTTTATCATTTTATTGAAAGATCAGTTTGAAAATTCTTTATAAATGGGAGAACAGATGAGTGATTAACTCTTAAAAGAAATATTATTTTCAAATATCGCAGAAATAGTGTTTAGAAATAGATTCTATGACTCAAATAATGCGAACTTTATTTCAAATAAGCATCAAATTTAATTTAATTCAATTTAATTTAATTTAAATTTTTCTATATTTTTATGGATAAAACCTTAACTAAAATTAAAAGTTTATTCTCTATTCTTTGATATTCTTTTAGTTTGAATATAGAAAATCTGTCAAATAAATTATATCTCGTTTTGAAAGCTTATACTCTATTAGTATTCAAAAAAACCAAACTCTCCTTAAATGCAAATTAGTCTCTCAATTGAGATTTACTCTTAAAGTAAATTTTGATGTTTATTCAAGCAAAGTTTTAATATTTAGTATAGCTATAGCTTTTTCAATGATCGATATTCTTTGCGAAACAGTTTTTTAAGTGATTAATCAATAAATTGTGAATTAATATTTTATAAGAGATTTCTTTTCAAATTTTAAATATTCTTAAAATAAAAATTAGATTTAAATTATTTTTGTCGAGAGCTGTGCCCAAAGAAAAACAGTTATACAAAGAATAAATTAGAAAAATATAGCAATAAAAAAGTCATTTTAGAAAATTAGATAAATTTTAAGAAAATGACTGAAGTGTTGTAAATAATTTAAAATAAGTTTTCTAAAGGACAAGTAATATATATAATCATGGTAAGTCCAAATGTTTATTTTTTCTTTATTTTAATTTAAAATAATTTAATTTGAATATAAATAATTTTAAAATAAACTAAAATTTTTTTACAGATTCATTAATTTCAATAAAATAGAGTTATCTTGGTTAGTTAAGAAGAGCCAAATTTAATTAATCTTAAATGTTTTAAATAAAATTCTATATTTTTATATTTAAAGGTTAGCAAATAATTGGAGTTTTACTTTCATTAAGTTTTTCATTAAGTTTTAATTAATTTGTATCAAATCATTCCCACCACTCGGTGTAAGGGATGAAACAAGTGATCACTTTTAAGTGATTTCAATTTCAAATGTGCCGATGAAGGACTCAGTTGTAGTCCGAAAACTCCACAAATACCAAGGTTTTTGGTCTACTATACACTAGACTTACTTTTTTTAAATTATGAAGTTTTAGTGTTTTTAAAAATTAAATTTGAGTTTATCTGTTCTTAGAATAATTTAAAAGTTTTGAACAATTTTTCATATTTAATATAAAATGCAAATGATCATACAATGTATACCAAATAATCATTTAAAAAAATAACTTTAAAAACACTTTTAAAGTTAATAACTTTAATTTATTAAATTTCTTATCTCTTAAAAGTTATTTATAAAATATATTGAATGAAAAGTTAGGATATTCTTTATCTCTAAAATATATTGTTTTTGCATTCTTTCACTCATTTCAAACATTTAAATTATTTTATTTGTAAGAAGTATTTAAAACAATTTTAATTTATTTAAAATTTGTTAATTATTGTTTATTCAATGGCTTTTCTTAAATTTTGCGCTGAATTTTCCATTTATAGTTTATTTAAATTATATGTAAATTATCTAGCAATGTTTTTCAAATCACAAATCCTATTATTTTTTTAAAATATTGAAGGTTTATATGATAACTAGTAATTCAAATATTCATTTCTCGTTAAAAAACTCTGATTTTGGTTCTTTTTAACAATTGAACTTTCTCTTTTAAAAGAATATAAATGAACAAGGATTTAGAAAATTTTTGATTTTAAGTCTTCAATACTTAAAAAGAGTTATTTTCGAAATATTTTTTTATATTTTAGGATTTGTTTCCAGGGATGTAAAGAAATAACAAATACAATGATTCCTAACAAATCTATTCATTTTTAAATAAATTAGCAAATGAATAAATCTTGGTGAATTGAAAATTTCATCATAATAAACTTGGTTAGTAATAAACTTAAAACAAAATGAAAAGTTTGTTGATCTTAAATTCATTTAGAAATCATTAAACAATGAAGTTTTTACAATTTAAAACAAATTCCACCCAACCCTTACTCGACATCAAAGTTTTTTTAGGAAAATTAAATTTTAATCAAATGAAAGCCTGGATATGAGAGAAGGATTTAAATAAAACATCCATTAATTATTTTTTAATGAAAAATGAGTTTAAATTCAAATACATCTTCAAAAAAAACTAAAATTTACTTAAATTTCTAATTTATTTTTTTTCATAAAAGTTATTAAATATTTTGAAAAAATAAAAAGATTTTGACGAATAAAATGAATTTTTCAATTAATTAATGTATAAATTGAATAATGAATTGAATAAATTTGTAATTTTAACTAGATTGAGCAAGTTTATTATGTTAAGCATACCCTAGATTTGTTCTTAAATATTTGTTAGCAAATTTGTAACATCAGATCTAAGTTCAAATAATATTTATTGAATTAGGTTCTTAGATATCTATAAGAAAGTAAATTTAATAGTTTCGCAACAATAAGAAGCAATTCTTTCATTTAAAAGTCCTTAAAATGAATATTAACTGTATTTTATAAATATAGAGACAAAGATTTACATAATGGCTGATTACCTTGCTTATATGTTAAATGGAAATAATATAAATTTATTTATATATGGAAGAAATGTTTGACACAACGGCTTATTATTCTGTGCACTAATATTGAGTGTTGAGATTTTTAGCTCTTCCTCCTCATAGTCTTTAGTTATATGTCTTTCCTTAAAAATTCTGTGCAATCGGTTATGCAGTTTAACGGTTCGCACAGCTCTCGGAGCACAGGGATTGCTTTGTCTGTATTGTTGTTTAGAAGTGGAGGACTGGTTGGAGCTGCACATACACACCAGTGCTTTGATGTTTGTCTGTAGATTTGGCTTTTGTGGCGCTCAACACAGAACACTACCAGCACTACGTTATTGATTGATCCTGGGCCTTTTCGTCTATTGAATAGCGCATATCGAGTGTCCCTCATTCGGCTCCGATTTCATAGTTGCTATTGATTTGAAGACTAAAGTAAGCAGTAAAAAATGATCTACCAACAATTTTGCTCTCTTCTCAAAGAGATTACATCACATGAATAACTACTGAACCCTATGGACAGCTACAGCACAGCCCCTAACTCTCCAATAACTTGTGAGAAGAAGTCGACTCTTTGGTTGTAACAGAATATTCTCTAATATATACTTATATATTATATACATATGCCTATAGACATATATATAATATGTCATATATATATATCATATATTTATAAATATGATGTATATATATATAATAAGTGTAACTAATCGATAGATGTCTATAGAAATTAATCTGAAATCTATTTCGAAATATATTATTCTTCTAATGTTTGCTAAAACTATATATTTATCGCTCAGAATATTCTGACGAAAAGCATAATTTTTTTTCTCTCTTCAGTAATATTTGAACATTTGTTTATGGGTTTTACAGCGGTTCACACCTGACTCACTCTAACCAATTGAAGAATCATCATTGAAGACGAATATTCACCTTGCTAAACTGAGTCATGTCATACACAACAATCTATCAAATCGTCAAATACTCATTAATATCATTACTATCACTAATGATATTCTGTACAACTCTGGCCATTATTCTGGTTTGTTTAGCATCGGTCGACCAAAACAATAACAATCTGAGTGATAGATCAATGGGTGAGTTTAACTCCAATAATCAATTCATGCCTTTCCTTCGATTAGATATTTGAGATACACTCGTTTCACGCTTTCCTTTTGTTATTCGATAGTAAAATGTATTCATTTATATGAGTGACAATATTTTACTAATATTCGTATCATTTGTATATAAAATCGAAAATTTGAATTCCTTTGCTTTTCATCTTTTCATTTGATTTGTAGTTTAGGTTTAGAATATCCTCGAATATCACTCATCATTCCTAACTCATTCCTAACTCATTCCTAACTCATCTTCTTTTCCACTGAAATATAATCATTTTCTTTGTTATTTGCGGTAAAAAAGATATTTTTCAGAGAAATATTCTTTTATATTATGTAAATTTGTGGTTAAATATGCGGTTCAATAAGAATATTCTTGTACAATTTGCAAGATTATATTCTTTATTTATGTTATGATAAAAATTTTTGTCATCAAATTCTTTGGAAACAAAAAACTTATCGTATATTTTCTTTTATATTTTATTTCAAAATATTTTTTAATAAATTGAGTCTAACTTTAGATAAGTTTAAGCCCTTCTTTCATATGTGTGATGACGTCATTTGTCAGTTAGAATTTGATCCAGGGTACATCTTTTGACTCTGATTTGATTTATTTGAAACTCTTTACTGTATGTCTTACGGCTATAAATGTAGTGAATATTCTAGAATTCAATGTTTGAAATCCAATTTCAACTAAAAAGTATTTCTAATCAAATTGTATTGAATATAGTCAAGGTGATACAGACCTAGTTCAATTTGCTTATAGAAAGACAAACTAATCCAATATTACTCTTTTAGATTTCAAAGACTTATCAATACTATGGAAATCTTTTAAAGTTAAAGAAGTTTTATCTAACATTTCATATATATTTAAATACATTTCGTTCTGAAAAACAACATAAAAGGATTTTATTTGATTTTAATAATTGACACTTTTCAGCAAGATAAATCAAATGGAAAAAATTTGTGTAGGAGCTATATCTTCAAGTATTGCATGTTTTAAACCTTTTATTTTATATATTTTCAAAAGTATATTAAATATATATTAAAAGAAAGTCTTCGATATTTATTTGTAATATTATTGTATTCCTTTAGAAAAATCGAAATAACTTTTTAGTAATTTATTAAATTAAGTTAATCTAATTCACTGTTAACTCAAATGTTTTAAAGTTACTAAAAATCGAGAATAACTCGATTTAAGTATAAACTCTAAATTTATTTTATCAAAGATTTTTTTTCAAAATAAATCTGCGAAATAGTCTTTAATATTATTATTATATTATTAATATTTAGAATTTAAAATATTAAACATTAAGTTTATGGACAACAAGTACTTGATTATCAAGTATTGTACTTGATCTAATCTGACAGTCCTTCATATTAGTAATGAGGATATGAAAGAGTACTGGATTTTATAAAATGAAAAATTGATTTTATTTGAAACACATTTCTTGAAATCTAAACATTAAAACTGTAAAATATATACATTATATATAATGAGTAAAAGTCATCTCTTAAAACGAAGGTTTGACTTTAGGTTTAAACTTGGATTTGAGTTGAGTCAAGATTTGAAGTAAGGTTTATGGTGACTCTTAATTGAAATTTTTTTTCCTCAAGATAACTTTCCATTAATAGATGAAAAATAGATTCTGGACCCAATTTAATTAAAATGATTGAACCTTAAAAATCATTGACTAAAATATTATTTGACTTAAAACGAGATGTCTTATGAAAGGTCAGAATTTTAAAATTCGGATTTTGCTTATTTATGGTTAACCCAAACAGGACTCAGACTGTATTTGGTTTAGTTATCAGAAATGCTAACTTATTTGAGCCAAAATTTTAAATATTTTATTGATTTTTTAGTAAAATTATTTGTGATTTATTTCCTCTAATATTGAATAAAATTCTTATAAATCCTTATATTGTTAGCCAAAACTAGATTACCAAGATATCGGACAAAATCATTATTATATTTAAACTAAAAGATTACATTTCAAAAATAATTAAATCGCAAGTATTTCATTCTATTTTTTTGTTTCAAATTATATCTAGGACAAATATATTTGTTTTCTATACATCTGAGCCTTATTTGATATGAGAATATTCCTTGCTGATTATTGTCCTAGTTGGCATTATGCTTTGAGTTGAATATAATATATGTGTCATACATTTAGCACAGAATAAATTGGATGCGAAACTCAGTTATAGAAATGTTGCAAACTTTAACTCAAATCTATAGAATTTAAGCAATAATTGCTTTTAGAGGAGAGGACAGACAGGAGGCCAACACAATAGCGGAAACCTGAGCTCTAAAGACACATTTCGTCTCTTTCTTTAAGTGTTTTTATTGGATTTGATTTGAAACTAAAATAGTTTCAGTGATGCACACAATGGATGCACTGGTTATTCAATTAAAATAAAAAATCAATTATTAATTCAACGGAATATTCAATTCATAGGATTATCGTTCACTTAATGCTAAACTTGCTTTACTTACCAAATAATGTCAAATTGTTGCTAGTACATGTTTTTTTATGGTTTGCTATTTCCGTTTGACCGGATAATAGGGTCAAGTTTTGGACATCACTGGAAGAATGATTGTAGAGAATAGGAATTACATCGAAATCGTTAAGAATTTTATTTTTATTTCTCTTAAGTCATAGTTATAGACAACTATAGATCTATATCTGTGTCTACACAAAGGGTATATGTGTTATACTGTTCTCATAGTCACACAAATATGGAATAAGAGTGCACTGACTTAAATGGTCTGACCGGTGATCCATCAGTGAAACGACTGGAGATTTGATACAAAAGATTTGATATAAAATCAATATATAAGTCATATTCGTTGAGCTCAGAATATATCGGATGAGTTATAACTGATTTTTCTATCAGAAAAATATTAGCAAGGTGCTGCCATAATCAATATAATTGATTTTATTATTTATGTACAAGGCAAAAATTAGAGCCAATAATAAAATCAATAAAAAACCTAAATTTTCATCCTTCATATATGCAATATATAATAAATTATAAGTAATATAGTACTCTATAATTGCTAGTTTAATGAAATGACCTAGTTTAAGCCAGTGCTGCGAAATTATGAATTATCACTATTTCTTCATTTAAATTATAAATTTCAAATATAATAATAATATTCTATTAACAAAAGTTTAAAGTTGCAAGCTTAAATATAAAATAGTTTTAAATTTTTTGTATCGTGGAGTATTTTAAATGAAAGAAAATTACCAAGTTGTAAAAGATATTAGAAACAAAAACTTTTATTTAATAAGTTTTAATAAGAATTTTTTAATTAATTGTTTTTTGTTGTAAATTTAAAAACAGTGTTTAACTAATTGTGTGATATAATAAAAATTATCAGTCATTTTGAAAAAACTATTAGTAATAGTGTTATTAACTCAACATATTTCATAAAACTAAAATTTCCAAGATGATTCAGTTTATTTAAAGGTAAAGCAAATATTTTAAAAATTATTAATTATTGATAAGTTTAGACGTGTTTAACATTTAAATTTCAATTGAAGTAAAGCGCATTTATTTGAGTGAATAAATTAGAATAACTATAATAAAAGTTCTAGTTCATTTCTATAAACTTTTAATTCCAAAAATGTCTCTTTAATATTACTCGAATTCATTTAATTCCATATAATGTCTGAAATTTATGTTAATTTTTGATTTGAATATAAAGTCAATTGAGGAAAGAGTGAGTGAATGGGAGAGAGAGGGAGAGAAGGAGAGAGAAAGAGAGAGAAAGAGAGAGAAAGAGAGACTCAATTTATTTAATGATTACTGAGTCTATTCTCCATTGAGAGTCAAAATCTCATTCAACGGTAAAAAATAGTAGTCATTGTACTGTTAGTAATGATAAGAGCTTTAAATTGAATAATTTGTATGCATTGAATATTAACTAGGACATTGAAATTTTAAATTACTTTCAGTGAAATAATCGTTTAATTTAGTGAATTAGAACTAAAGTTTATTTTTCAAAGATATGATATAAACTTGACTTTTAAAAAGTTTACTATACATACAGCAATAGGTATAACATAACATAGATATAAATAACTCAATTTATTTACTGTTAATTATATTTTTGTTTAGTGAAAAATTTAACTCATTCTACATAAAAATATTCTAAACACTATTCTTCAAATTTATCTTGTAAATGAAAAACGATAATGGTACAATTAATTTAATCATTGAAATTTATGACAAATTAAATGCCAGTGTAATTATCTTTCATAATTCATACGAAATATAAAACAGAATATCATAAAATACTCTTACGTTTTAATGATTTTTACATATATATATATTTCACACAAAGGTTTTAATGATTTGACCTTAAATTATAATTCAAATTATTAGTTGTGAAATGATGTCATTCTTTTCTCAAAATTACATTTCGTGTTATTTTTTTATTATATTTTTTTATTACTTCATATATTTCACTCTTTTTTGAATACAATTTGTCTGTTAAATAGAAAAAATTCCTTCTTTTATTCTCTCTCTCTCTCTCTCTCTCTCTCTCTCTCTCTCTCTC
>JAQFZM010002593.1:0-13130 GCA_034695785.1 Galumna obvia | reverse complement strand
TACTCTACATTTGCGCTTCAATTTCTAAATCTTAAAATAACTGAAAATAAGCTCTTCTTTTGCAAAATGAAGACATAAAGTCGAGGAAAATTCGAACTACTGTTGATTGAATGAGTACCCTGCTGAAACTAGATGATGAATTAAAAAGATAGTTTATACGATTAATCTAGGATAATACATCTTGAAAATGAACTAGATGAAATTTGAAAGTTATCATAATCATTGGAATTAAATGCGAATTATTATTATATATTAACGAAATTTCCGTTTATTGAATGCATTTTCTAGTTTATTTCAAATGGCAGATTTTATATATTATTTATATATGCTTTTTATATATTATCAAGGTGTATTATCCAGCTACATCATACTCGAAAATTGTTAGAATTGTTCAAGCGGATTAGCTAATATTTGACCACTAGTAACAGTCATTGGAAAAATCCCAAACTGTGTTTTGCCTCTAAAATGCATTTAAAAAATGGAGATTTTGTTCTCAAATGCGTTTAATTCCAATGATCATGATAATTTTCAAATTTCATTTAGTTCATTTTCAAGTTGTATTATCCTAGATTAATCGTGCAAAATATCTTTTTAATTCATCAGCTAGTTTCAGCAGGGTAATCCCCACTGCATGGGTTCAACCAACAGTAGTTGGAATTTTCCTCGACTGTATATAAGACTGAATTTATTCTTAAATAAAATGATTCAAAGCTTTATTGAAATATCCTTAAAGTTCTGAAACACTTAATTGCTTTCATATTTTATCTGAAATATTGAGAGAATTTTAAACATTTTTTTTAAAAATAAATTTAATATTGACTTAAATTAAAGGGATTGTGCCGGAGATGCCTCTGAATCAGCGATACTTAAGTGTATGGAAATAGCGATCGGAGGCGTCGAAGCTTTTCGTAAAAAGAATCCAAAAGTTTGTGAAATACCCTTTAATTCAACGAACAAATATCACGTGACTATTCACGAAACGGACGACACAAACGATGCCAGTTATCTCCTGTGTATGAAAGGAGCGCCCGAACGTATTCTTGACCGGTGCAGTACTATATTCATAAATGGCCAAGAGAAGATACTCGACGAAGACATGCGCGACGCTTTCAATGCAGCCTATCTTGAATTGGGAGGTTTAGGCGAACGGGTTATTGGCTTTTGTGACTACAAAATGCCAATCGATAAATATCCGCCGGGATATCCATTTGACCCTGATGAGGGCAATTTCCCTTTAGACAACTTACGCTTTTTAGGATTAGTATCTATGATAGACCCGCCCAGAGCTGCTGTTCCCGACGCTGTGGCCAAATGCAGAAGTGCGGGTATCAAAGTAATAATGGTTACGGGCGATCATCCCATCACTGCTAAAGCTATCGCTAAAGCCGTTGGCATCATATCTGAAGGAACAGAAACTGTTGAAGACCTGGCGCTCAGACTTAGTATTCCAGTAGAAGATGTGAATCCACGCGATGCCAAAGCAGCGGTTGTGCATGGTCAAGATCTTAAAGACATGAAAGAAGACCATTTGGATGAGATTCTCAGATATCACACAGAAATCGTGTTCGCTC
The DNA here is from genome assembly GCA_034695785.1 of Galumna obvia. Lineage (NCBI taxonomy): Eukaryota > Metazoa > Arthropoda > Arachnida > Sarcoptiformes > Galumnidae > Galumna > Galumna obvia. Next base: position 11,559 of record JAQFZM010002593.1, on the reverse strand, counting down.
GCACTTCACCGCAACAAAAGCTATTTATTGTTGAGGGCTGTCAACGACAGGGAGCTATCGTTGCGGTGACGGGTGACGGCGTTAATGATTCGCCCGCATTAAAGAAGGCAGACATTGGAGTAGCGATGGGTATCGCCGGTTCTGATGTATCAAAACAAGCGGCGGATATGATTCTATTGGACGACAATTTTGCTTCGATTGTGACCGGAGTCGAAGAGGGAAGACTTATATTCGATAATCTTAAGAAATCGATTGCATACACTCTCACCAGTAATATACCAGAAATCTCTCCCTTTCTTTTCTTCATTATATTCAATGTTCCGCTCCCTTTGGGAACGGTTACTATTTTGTGTATCGATTTGGGAACAGATATGGTTCCGGCCATTTCATTGGCTTACGAACAGGCAGAGAGCGATATAATGAAACGTCAACCCCGCGATCCTAAAAAGGATAAACTGGTAAACGAGAGGTTGATATCAGTTTCATACGGGCAAATAGGAATGATCCAGGCAGCCGCCGGATTCTTTGCATATTTCATAATTTTAGCCGAATCTGGCTTTAAATCTGACGATTTGTTTGGACTCAGAGAACAGTGGGATTCAAAAGCAGTGAATGATTTAGAAGACTCTTATAGACAGGAATGGGTGAGCATTACATTGATTGCAATGAACTAGATCATTTTCTTAATTTGATTATTAATTTAAAATTAGACTTACAAAGCAAGAAAGGAAGTGGAGTATACCTGTCACACAGCCTTCTTTGTCTCTATTGTTGTGGTCCAGTGGGCGGATCTCATTATCTGTAAGACAAGAAGAAATTCAATAATTCACCAAGGAATGAAGTCAGTACTCTATCTCTCTTTTTAATTAATATAATATTTATATCTATATTTTCAAAGGAATCACGTTTTGAACTTTGGTTTAATTTTCGAGACCTGTTTGGCCGCTTTCCTTTCATATTGTCCTGGAATGCCATTATTACTTAGATTATATCCATTAAAGTGAGTTTCAATTAATATTTTAATCTAAAATACTTAAACACTTCCAAACCCACACCTCATGAGTGAACAAAATATCAAAAACTGATAAAAACTCTTTAATCAAAAAATTTTATTTTCATAATCTTTGAGTTCAATAATAATATATTTTATGTATTATTGAACTAAAATTAGATATCATTTGAATAACTCTTCAAAATGAGACTATAATTTATAAAATTTTAAGAAATATAAAATTGAGTGCAAAACTACTTGAGTTCACTACAAATTATAAATATTTTAAAAATTGATAAATAGTATGAAATTACTGACAAAATTGTTTCCAACTTAAAAGGTTTAAATCAGTAGAGATTGAGTTTAGTATTTCGTTCTGAGAGATGACAAAATTTGACAAAAAGTATTATAAATCATATTTTATTATTACTTATTAATACTTCCATTAAATTTAAAAGATTATATTCACGATATTATTCGCTTAAAAAAGGATTAAAGTCTGCAAAAAGTGTGTAACGACTCAATCATACGCTAAAAATAGATTATATTCTAATAAATTAGTTATATTAATGATATTGTAGTCAATCATTCAGTATTTTGTCTACAATTTGTGCACTTTTTTTGTAAGATTATAAAAAAATATATATAAAACAATTGTTATGAAAGAAAAAGTTGAGTCGAATGACTACATAACTCTCTGTCAGTTTAGTATTGATTTATAGAGAATAATGAAAGAGTTGAGTGATTTTATTCTAAATTATATTTGAAATAAAATTGCAGGTTGAGTTGGTGGTTTCCAGCGTTGCCTTTCTCATTACTAATCTTTGTCTATGACGAGGCGCGACGTTTTATTCTTCGTCGAAATCCCGGCGGTTGGATAGAACTCGAAACTTATTATTAACGGTTAGACGGCTATAGATTTTGCAAAACTAAACATTCATTCGTGAATTCTGTCGGCAAATGACTCTCAATTGATGTCAATTGAATTTAACTTTTATTTTAAACATAGTTTTTATATAATAAAAAAAGTTTTGAACAAAAATCAACGAAAAACCGGACAAAACAAATGCTCCACAAAAGAGATTAGAGAAAAGCAAACTTAATATTGCGGTCATTTATGTTATGATTATTTGACGAATACTTAAAATTTTTCCATTATTTGCATTATATATAAATAAATAGATAATTGATTTGATTATTATCTTAATTATGATTTTATTCATTATTTATATTTAATCATAACATGAGTTTCTGAAATATTATGTCTGCATTTGATTCAAAGCTCATACAAACTGACGGCCAAATTATTTTTAATTCATTTTTAAATTCATTTTCAAAGACATTAATTTTATTGCATTTTTTTATTCATAATTTTAGTTATTATTGTTTTAAACTATCAATTCATTGTAATATTCATATAAAATGCATAAAAACTTAAAGTATTAGGTCTATAGTTCTAATTGAATGACATTTTTTTAAATACATTTTTTAAGTTTAAATTATTATTTAATAACTATTTAATTTTGCATTAATTGCTGGACATTCCGTTATTTATGACGTTATAATTTATTATTATTTTTTTGGTGCTATTTTCACATAAATCTTCTTAAGTCGAACTTAAAAACATTGGAAAGTATTGAAAATTTGCCAAAAAATTATGTATTAAAAAATTGATACCATTTATTAAAATCGATTTTAATTATAATTGATAACAAACTAAATGTTTTTACAATTTTGTTATCAATAAAATGACTGAAATAATTAATATCTGATTTTGAATTTTATAAAAATAACTCAAATATTAGGCAAAAGATTCAAATTTATTATTAATAATATATTTAAATATTTATTTAGTATTTAAACTCTTTATTCATGTTTTTTCAAATTCCAGTAATTTTCCAAAGAATTACTTAAAATTTATTTGTGATTAAGAATTCTTTAAAATTTGATCTAAAATTTGTATGAATATTAAGTTTCCTAACTTACAGGATAAGTTTGGCCCAATGGTACTTGATTACACCAATAATAACATTTATTTATAATATTTAAGATGAAATAATCAGGGTCTTAAACATTAAAAGCTTACAATTTTTAATCAAAGTTTTTAAATCATTTCTATATATAAATCAAACGATAAAATAAACGATTTGTATGTCGTAAATGAAGTTTACTTTCTTTAAAACTTCTCTAAAAACTTTGACTTTAAGAGTAAAGGGCGGCTAAATTTGGCCAAGGATATATATAATTTATAATGATTGTAATCATGTTATTCTTAATATTATAATTGACAAGCACTACTGGCAAACTTAGCCTGTTAGATTTTTGCGATTTATTTGTTACCCGGTTTTGGTTTTCCCTCAAAGCATTATATTGACTGCCACCAAGTCATTAATGTCCTAGTTCATTTTTCATCTCACCAAAGGAGAGGACATTTTCATAATACCAGTGACTAAACTAATGTTATTCATTCTCTCCTTTTGTGAAAATTTAATTTTTTTATTATATTTTTTTTCTAATAAATTTTGTTTTATTTTATGCAAAAATAAATGAGTTTTTGATTTAATTTTTTTAAATATTCTTTAAATTGTTGTATAACTCTTTTGTCGAACAAATTATTTAAATTTTAAATTTATTTCCGATTATAGATTAAAGTTAAGCAAATGATTATCGCTTCGGATTATATACCGATCTATACATACATAATGTATAGAAACCTTTTTAAACTGTAATAAAAATTGTTTTATTTAAGATATTTATAAATAATTTTAAATCTGTTTTTTGTCTTTTTGTAAAAATGTCTTTTTTTGACTTATATTTGACGACTTCTTCAGTTTTAGACTTTAAAGACTCGAATTATCATTTTCTGAGGCACTAAACAAACCTTTTATGACTTTTTAAATGCTCGGAATAGTCTTAAGATTTCTCATCTCAACTCGATTTTTGGTTTCATAAGGAATGGATGGACTCATGTATGGGTAACTATTCTTCTGGTGTAATAAAATTTCATTCTTTTTAGAATTTTTTGCAGTATGTCCTAGACCAGATTCTTTATGCAATATATATTCTCCATTTGGCTCTTTTATAAATTTGTTTTGAATACATTAAATGAATGAATGAATGTAATGAAAACTTTGTTCAGCGTTTTAGTTAATAATAGTTTAGTTGATTTAAAGATGAGTTACACCACTCTTATGGATAAAAACTTTAGAAACAAAAATTGTATGAAAACTAAGAATTGAAAGCAATTAATTCAGAAGATATTTAAAAGTCTCAAAACTTTTGTAATGAGTCACAGACTATACCTGAATGAGAAATTGCTGTATAATAGAGTTATAATATGAACTAGGTATTCTCATTCAGAATAGATTTTCATTTATAGTCACAGCTGTTTGTTATGAATACTCTTTGAAAAATATATCACATAATACATAATTGAAAATTAGACGAATGTTACCAATGGTTACGACTCAACTATTTTTATACTAAACAAACGAATATATTTCTCTCGATTCAGACGGAAAACCAATTTTAATGTAATGTATGTCCAAATCAATTCTAATGATAATATATTGGAGGCCTTCGAGTGTCAACTCTTAAAAGTTTATTCCAAATTTAACTCAAATTCTTTTTATATTTTTTGATAAACTTTTTTTTTATTAACAATTAATTAAAAGGAGTGAAATGTCACCAAATGTTCAGGTAATTTCAAGTCAATTCCTTACTTTTGATTCAATGTTTAAATTAATAAATTTATTGAAATTAATTAAATTATAAGAAAATTTTGTTAAAAGTTTTCAAATGATATTAAAAAAGTTGTTTTAATTCTTTTCATTTAAAATTAATATGAAGGATATGCAGATAACACCTTGTAATACCTTGCAATATGGTAAAATCACTTTCTATTTATTGATTTCTATTTTGGAAGGCTTTGAGTAGAGAGTCATCAAAATGAGAAATCATTAAAAACTGGGAAATGTAAGATTTTATACAGTTTTAGTACAGTTTAGTCTAAGTATCCCCACTAGAAAAATTCTGGTGTATTGGTAGAGGTAGTTTCACAGCCAAAACTAATTATTAATAATACAATAAAAGAGCTAATGACTCATATTTTAATGCTACTGTCTATGGTAAATGTGAACCATGACGTCTATATTTTGTATTATTAATAATTAGTTTTGTCTGTGAAACTACCTCTACCAATACACCAGAATTGTTCTAGTGGTGATACTTAGTTTAGTCTATGCAAAAACATTAGAAAAATTCTTATGTTTTATATACAGTGAAATTTAATTATAAATACTACAAAATATTGTTAAAATTAGTGTCATCAAAGTCACTTGTCATGAATTGATGTCACTCATAGACAATATATGACTTAGTGTTCAAAGGATTAAACTCATGATTATAGCGATAATAATGTTAACAACTTATTCACACATTTCTACTTGGTAGGATATGTATTAATAATTAAATTTGACTGTACACAAGACACCACAATTTTTGTAGTGGTTTTGCTTAGTTTAGTCTCAGGTTATGAGAAGTTATATGGGTATGAGAGGGGTAAAAGAGGGTATGAGAGGATACAATCAAGTTGTGAGATCAGTGCTGACTATATATGTTTTCAATTGATATTAAAAACTTTTTATTCGTTTTAAAACTCTACAGTTATTGAATAAAAAAATATATTTAGTAAAAAAATAAATTATAGAATATTAGTAACTTTTAAATGTTAATAATTCGTAATCACTAATTACGAATCATCATGATCAAATAAACAGGAATCGATGTATACAGTTTGAAGAGTTTTGACTGCCATCGGACTTACTTTTCAAAAATAGTGTATATATTGTAGTATTTTCCTCAATAATTGTCGTTTGATATCCTTTACTTGAATATCATTTTAAATATATAATAAAATTCGATTAATTCTGATTTCACTCATTTTTCAGTAATTACTTAATATAATATTGAGTCAAAGTCTTCTTAAGAAATATTTTCTCTATAATTATAATAATTATATGATATCATTGATATAATTGATATAAATAAAATAATTATATCAGTTAATTAATTAATTAATTAATATAATTTATGATTTGTTTAATTATGTCAAACATTTTGAAATTACTTATATCTTATGGTTATTTGCTTTTTTGTTAGCGCTTTAATTTTATAGAACATTACTATTAAAGTAACTCTAATAATGTTTTCTATTATTTTAATTATTTTAAATTATTTCGACTAAAATAAAGTACTTGTATAGTGTACAGGCAAACTTAATTATTAGTACTCCAAAATATGAGTGCCATCAACTTATGTAACCCATAGAGAACTTATGGATGACTTGGGGTTCAATGAAGTTTAAACTCATAATTTTGTCGATAATAATATTAAATACTTAGTATTCTTAGTCATATATCTATTATTTGAAATATTATCAATTGATAATTGTTAGATATGCCTGTACACAATATACCACAATTTTAGAAGTACCAATACTTAGACTAAAAGTATGACTACATTTTTTGAATTCCAAAAATTTATTTAAAAAATTTGTTTTGAATACATTTTGCGAACAAATATTAAAATACTTCTAAACGTAAAGTTTTGAGTCAATTCTAGCACTTGTTTTATAAAATATATTCACAAATAGAAGTGTAAAATAAAACATAAATTTATTGCTTTGGAAAACATTAATAAATCTGATTATAATTTTCAAACGCTTCTGATGTCGACTATTTTTGAGATATAATTTCGAGAATTTTTAGAACTTAATTATCGAAAACTCATTTAATTTAATTAAAAATATTTTCCTAATTATTAATTCATTTTGTTTTAATTAAATGAAGGCATTTCTCATTTCTTTCTCTATAAATATTAACAGAAAATATGTGAATAAATTTTTAAGTAATTAATTAATTGTTTTAATATAGGATTTAAATAAGTATTACAAATGAATACTCTCTTTAATTAGATCATTACAAGGTGAAAAGCAAAAGGTCTATTTAAAAAGTTGTTAAAACTTAAAATTATTGTTACAATTAAAAAGTTTTCTTAGATATTAATTCTTTCTTGTTCATTCTTTTAATTTGAATTCTTTGTTAACTTTAATATCATTTGAATTTTATTTGTTATTAATATGTCTCATTATGTCATTCTACATATACCTAGGTAATAACTTGTTAAATAAGTCTTATTTTAATGATGAAGTTACTAGGGTGAATTTTAACTTGTTAAATTTGAGCTCTTATATCCTGTATATGCTTTGTATATGTTTTGCAAATTATAGTACAAATTATAGCCAAAAGTGAGTCAATTGATTCCGGATTTTTCAGTGTCTTATGTGAAGTGACACTAAATTGAGTAAAAGTGATTTCACTCATTTTTTCAGTCTATTTCTTTTAATATTAATAATAAACTTTATTATAAACTTTATTAATAAGAACTTTAAGAAAATCATTTTAAGTTTTATTTTCAGTTTGAGATAACTCTCCTATCTTGAATCGGTTGAGACCAAGATTATGAGTTCAAGATATATTTAAATTTAGAAAAAGTGATCTAACTATATTTAATACCAATTATATGAATTAATATTTATTAATATTTATAGATTATACTGTAATTTATAGTTAACACGAAATACATTAAAAATATTGTTTTTAATTATAATTTATCGAAATAATAAAATATTTGTCTTTGATTTGTGGTTTGTCTTAAGTTTTAAATCAATGATTGCATTCTTCACTTTTAGTTATAACTTATAAGTTATAAGTTATAACTTTTTACTATTAAATAACATTTAAAGTTTAAATACAATTTAAGTTAAAATTATTTGAATTGAAATTGTAATGAATTATTGCAAGATTATTTACAATATTTATACATACATTTAGATAGTGCATATACTACATGAATAACTATAAATCGATAAATAACCTTGCTCATACTCTCTTAAATAACAAATTCAGCTAAAATTTGTTTTATTATAACTGTTGAGAGTATTTAATGAGATGTGAACTCACACTCAAAATCGATTTGATTGAAACTTTTTGTTTAATATTTCAATTAATGAGTCAAATCGATTCCAAACCAAAATGAAATCGAAAATATGATCGCATTTTAAACTAATATAATCTGAGTTTTACAGACAATTAATTATTAAAATTCAGTTTCTAATAGTTTCTAATAACAAGAATTACAATAAATGTTATCAATAATACGATCATTAAAGCGAACAAAAAACAATTATTCAATACTTAAAATAATTATTATATTTATATATAAATTATATTTTAAATACAATTTAAATTTATTATTTAATCATTTAAATTATATTTTATAATTTTTGATTAATTTATTAAAAATTTGGACTAATTAAATAAGTTTAAGAATTAACCAAGTTGGCTTTAATTAAGTCATTGGTCATATAGTGATTAAAAAGTATTAATATTTAGTTCTGTAGTATAATTATATTGATAAATCATCAGACCAAGGTAAATTTTAATCTTATTTTATTTTTAAAATTTAAATAACAAAATATTCCACTGATTTTTCACTGAAAGTGAAATTTCAAATTAAAGTTCAATTAAAATCAATTATTAATGCCATCAAATGCTATCAAAAATTACTTTTATTTATTTATTAACTGTATCTAAAATAGACATTAACTGAGCATGGTTAACTTTAAATGTTTAAACGATAGACTAAGCATTCAGAGTTCAATTATATTAAATTAATTCTGAGTGTTGTTTGAGTGCATTACAAGAAATAATTATTCGTTATTTTGATTACTATTTAATCGCTTTCACACAATAGGAATGTTTGAGAGTCGTATCGAACATCAAATATAATTCACAGTTTATTTCCATTAAAATCAATTCATCTTAAAAAAAGTTTATTATATAAATCATTTATTGAAAATCGACTAAAGATTATCCAATTTATAATTAATCAAAAGTAATAGTTTTTATTAAACTTTTAAATATATTTCTATTTTACTCAACATTTTAAAAGGATTTCCTTTTATTTATAATTTGTCCAAAACTTTAGTAAATTCTGGAGACTTTCTAAAGTTTAAAATAAAAAATAGGTTCCAAATGAGTTACTTATGAAAAGCTGTTAATAAAGTTTTAAGTTTAGTTTAACTTTAAAATTTAGTTCACCTTTTAGTTGATTCAGGTGTTGGTGTTTATAAACATCAGATGATTAAAATGAGGGTAAACTGTATTCTATCCTTTTAGTATTACTCGACTAAATAAGATTTGACCACTTTTTTCAAATTAAAATCATATCACGTCTCATATTTTTTTCTATACGAACAAGCAAGGTACTTTTTTTTTATTTTCATATTTATAACAATTATTTATATTTTATTTTTTATTCCAAAATGAGTTTCAATTGAATATAAAGTTTCAATTCTTAAGAATTTAATTTAAATGCAATCAATGATTTCCAATCATTTATTTTATTCAAACAAAGAATGAATTTTTGAGTAAAACTCAAATTTAAAATTACTTTAAATTTAAACTTAAGTTTTTTTTAATTTAAATTTCAACTTAAGTTCAGGTTTTTTTAGTTATTAATAAAAAGGTAATTAAGAGTTGATTTCTTTTTGATATTTTATTGATTTTTCTATTCATATAAAATTAAATTAGATTTTAATATTTGTTTGGTTTAGTTGACGCGACGCGTCGATAGTTACCGATCAGCCATTCCTAGTAATACCCCGGATGACGGACGGACTCTTTCTGGACATCCAAAAATGGCCAAAAAATCAGATAAAAGAAATATGGATGATCTCAAAAAAGAAGTCAGCATGGTAAGTTTCTTATGCTCTAAAGTTCAATATTAGATCTTATTCTGACCCTTATTGAAAGGATGAGCATCAAATCAGTATGGACCAATTATGCTCTCGACTTCGAACAAGTATTAAAAATGTAAGTTTTGTTTCGTTTAATTTTTATAAATAATAAAAACTCAAATTTCAAATTGACTTAATATTAGTAACTATTGTGAGACACAAATATAGAAAATGAATGACAATTAGTGTCTATTAATTTAGAGAATATTCATTAAATTTATATCAATAATAGCTTCAAATAATTGTATAAATTCAACATTTTCTTTTAGCAAATATTATATTTCAATTGTCATTTCAAATACATTGAGATTTTCCACAAAATAGCAATTGTATCTAAATAGTAGTATTGCCTCATTTGTTGAAAATGAGCTAGTATTGCGGCCAATATAAACTCAAATAGAGAATAACTTTTATTCCATTTTTACTTAATTTGGAAAAAATTTGTTTAAATTGAAAATATTTTCATTAAAAAACTTTATATAAGTCTAAAAAGTATTGATTTTTAATTATTTGATTCATTTGTCAAAACAATTATCAAAAATCGAGTCATTTATTTATTGAATTAAGGGATTGACTCCAGAAAAGGCAAAGGAGTACTTAGCACGGGATGGACCAAATGCATTGACTCCTCCAAAGACAACCCCCGAATGGATAAAATTTTGCAAAAACTTGTTCGGAGGGTTTGCGATGTTATTATGGATTGGAGGCATCCTATGCTTTGTTGCTTATTCAATACAAGCAGGAACATTTGAAGAGCCACCCGATGATAATGTAATTTATTATTACTTTTGTTTTATTTAAAATTTTAAAATAATTTATTAGTTATATTTGGGGGCTGTTTTGGTGGCTGTGGTTGTGGTGACCGGTGTCTTCTCTTATTATCAAGAATCAAAAAGTTCTAAAATAATGGAATCTTTTAAAAATATGGTACCCCAGGTCAGTCTTTTCCAATTATTAATTTTATTTATAATTTTTTTATTATTTCAATATTTTATTTGAAATAAACTTTATTTATATCGAATTCACTACAAAATTATTGTTTATTTTTTGGATTTTATTTTAATCTGGATAATTTAATATTAAAATTAATTAAATTTATAGTTTGTACTAGCATAATAAGTTCAGATTATTTCCAGCAAAATACATAGAATTTTCAAACTCAATTATCTAGCAAAATATACATAAAGTAGAATTTCTTTTATTAATGATATTTTTATGTCATTAATTTTCGAGATTTTATCTATTTTACAGTTTTGACATTCAGTTCATTAATTGCGTTAAACTTTACAATAGATTTAAGTAATATTTTATTACATAAAATACAAAACATTTGACAAATATAATGAAAATATCAATAATAGTACGCAACGGTTATACGCGGGGGTCAAAAGTACACCTTTCCTGCAGAAGACTTAGTAGTCGGGGATGTCGTCGAAGTAAAAGGAGGCGATCGAATACCTGCGGATCTAAGAGTTGTGTCGGCACAGGGATGTAAAGTTGACAACTCGTGTTTAACCGGAGAATCTGAGCCACAGTCGCGGTCTTCAGAAAATACGAGTGAAAACCCTCTCGAGACTAAAAATTTGGCCTTTTTTTCAACAAATTGTGTCGAAGGAACCGCTCGAGGGGTAGTCATAAATACTGGCGATCGCACAATAATGGGTCGAATCGCAAATTTGGCCTCTGGTCTAGAAATGGGTGAAACACC
>JAQFZM010002592.1:0-13140 GCA_034695785.1 Galumna obvia | reverse complement strand
AAAAATAATACTTATGAATAATTTAATTAATAATTTAAACGGGATAACACGAATAATCAAATTTTTTATTGAAAATAAAGAAAAAAATTCATTAAAAATCATTGAGACTCATGAAAAACATGATATCAAAATTCAAAGTTTACCTTGCAAAAATAGAGATATTTTCAAAATTTTTTTTGATAATTATATTAAGCAATAGTAACACAATAAAAATATCATATTTAAAAAATTTCGGCCAATTGACTTTCATGATAATAAATTGAGTTAAATTTTTCAAGCAAATTTCTATAATGATGAATTATTATTTAATAGTTAATTTCCATATAGAAAAAATATTTTAACATTAGCCTAACAATAATATGCTAGTACCTTGATAATAGGTCTAATGGTTAAAGAAATATAGGGTTTCAAAAATGGAAAGGTCTTAGGTGGATAACCCTATATATTTAATTAATATTTGGATCCAGTTTCTCATAAAAATTTTATGTTTAAAAATGTTTTAATGACATTATTTATTTTAATCAAATGTTAAAGTAATACATAAATATCTGTCCCATATTATTTAGGGTAATTTTAATCTAATAAACTTTAATAGAAATAGAACATAAATTTGGTCAAATATTTATACGTATTAATTGTGAAGCAACTTCATGACATTTTTCATAACTTTCTGCCTATCTCTGTTTTAACCTTAAACAGTTCGAGGTTTAGTTAATCTTATTGGTTCATTATCCCATCATAAATTTTAAAAATCAGAGTTTTATTCAATATATTTGATTATTATGTAAACAAAGATTTCAAAATTTTAGATGATTTATTTATCATGAAACTCAATTATTACAATATTTACAATTCATTATCAACTAAGAAATAACTTTGAACAATATGCATTATAAATCTATTATATTAATATATACATTGAATATCGGTAGCGTTCATTTTTAACACATTCAAAATTACCACAATCAGAATTACGACTATCAAAATTAATACACTCAAAATTACATCATTCAAAATTACCACACTCAAAATTTCTACATTCAAAATCACCACATTCAAAATTAGCACATTTAAAATTACCACACTCAAAATTACCATATTCAAAATTACTATAAACTTTATTAATAATTTATAAGAAATATAATACTAAAATTAAGATAAATATATAAAAAATGCATGCTCAATTTGTTTTATTAGTATATTTATATTAGATTTTAATTGATTTTTAAATAATTTTTAAATTAAATTATGTTAAATTATATATGAATATTAGATTTTATTATTTCAAGGGGTATAATTTAGAATAATATATTTGATTTCATCTATAAAATTTCATTTAAAATGGCTTATAATTTCTATGATATTTAATCAAATACTTTACAATAATTTATTAGTTTTGAAAAATGTTTAATTATTTCAAAACTAAACTTATATATTAAAGTTTAAGTTGTATTTAAGTTTTAAATTGGTCATTAATTTTGTTTAAAATAAATATGATTTTATAATTTCATTTGTGCTGACCTCTGGTTACATTAATATTAATTAATAAAGTAATTTAATAGTGTGGATAAACAAAATTGTAAGTTTTAAATGTGTATGTAAAACAATTTATTTATTTATAATATAGTTTAAATACAAATGGAAAGACTGGCAAAGTTTATAAAAACACAGAAAGGAACGGATTCTACGGATTTTGATTGTTTTATTTATTACTATCAAAAAACAGCAATTAATAATACTTATTGGAGATTTCGATATTTTAGGGACCCAAATAATAAGTGTCCTGGAAGGGCCAAAACTTAAATTCTCAATTTAATTCATGTTAATGTAAATAATGTTTACTAAAATTTTTATAAAATAATATTTTTAGCCGGAGTTAACGAAACCACATAATCATGATGATGACCCAAATTTTGCATCAGTTTACGAATATAATGAGACAGTTCGTGAAAAATCTCAGCAAACCAATGAGATCGAATAATACAAGATACTAGAGCTTCTGTAAATCCAGAAATTGTGTGTAGTCTTCCCTCTGCCTCAGCGTCCAAACAATTGATTAGAAGAAAATGAAAAGGTTAACCGTAAACCAGAACCAAGAGAACTTATTGCCGTCAGATTATCAGATGAGTATTTATTATTTATTTTAATATGATTCAAATTTTACTAATTAAAACCAGACTACGGCATACAATTTCCGAGCAAAATTGGTTTAATAGATTTGTATTTAGTGGTGACCAGATATTTCTCTTTGTAACAGAAGAAAATTTGAGAATTTTAAGCAATTCTCCGGTTTGGATAATGGATGGAACCTTTGCCACATTTCCTGGATTCTTCCGTCAGTTATATATTATACACGGAAGATATCATATATATGAAAATCAAAAATATTTTCCTCTTATATTTGCGCCTATGACTTCCAAATCTCAAGAATTATGTAGAAATTTATTTAAAGAAGTGATCACAATTGTTGAATCTTTAGATCCCCCGTTTAATTTACAACCAGATTTTGTGATTTCAGATTTTAAAAGGCTTCTGTCAATGCAATTGAGACAGAATTTCCTGGTGTGCAGACAAAGGGTTGTCACTTCCACTTTGCTCAAATTATTTATCGGAAAATACAAGATTTAGTATTATCAGTTTAATACGATAATATTGATGATTTTAATATTTGTGTAAAACAATTGGCAGCATTAGCATATTTGGAACCAGATGAAATCCCTAATGCTTTTGAAGAACTTAAAAATCATACACAATTAAAGAATTATTTAAATGAATTGTGCGACTGGTTTGAAGAGAATTATATACAAGGTATTTATAATTTAAAATATTATTATATAATCGAAACTTTCATTAAAATATTTTTAAACTTATTTTATTTAATTTATTATAAAGCTGTTTTTTATATAGGATTACCTGGAATATTTGGTCGCAGACGGCAACCATTATAGCCTCCAAACATTTGGTCTGTAGCAGCAAATAATAATCATCAATTTCCGAGAACACAAAATTCGGTAGAAGCTTGGCATCGCAGATTCGGTGCTATATGCTATAAAAATCACTTGCGTATGTATATATTTTTATTTATTAATAATTTAAATAATTTTTTTTGCAGCTTTAAAAAAGTTTATTGAAGAAATTCAAGAGGAACAAAATTTTAATGAACAGACGATTGAAAGGTTACGAGAAAATATTCGGGAACCCAACCCTATTAGAAAAGATAAGAAATATTTAATTTGACATTTATGATTAACTAGCTCAACATAACTATTTTATCCAATTTGAATTTTGAACAACTTGGAGTTATAAAATATTACATAAAATTTGGAGATTATTCATACTAATTATTCATACCAATATATTATTGATTCAAAACTTGTAAATCAAGTGCACTTGTTATTCTATAAAAACATTACATGGAAAAAAATAAATAATGAGTTTTAGTGAACACGAATATTATTAAAACATAATAAATAAATTTTAAATTATTTTTCAAATCATTTAACAAAATATAAAATATTCTTTAATTGTAAAAAATACATTAATTCATAAACAAAATCATTAAAATTTAATCAGAATTTTTAGAGAAAATAGTTTGCAAATTAAAGAGTGTGTGTCATAGCACTGAGCAAAGAAGAGCAAAAAATAGATAACATTACCTGATATAAGAATACATAGAAAACGTTTTTTGCTGCCTATTATATGATAAGTGCTGTGGTTGAGCACAGGAAAAAATGAAATTCACTTTAATTATTTATTGAATTGCTTGCTAACATTTCATTTAAAATAAGTTCAATTTTATATCAAAAAACGTAAAATATTCTCTCGGTTAAAGTCAAAATATTTTATGAATGAAAATTATATTATTCTAAAACCTGAAAATCAGTTAAAATAGGAATTGTTTTCAAAAATTTGTTTTTAATTCAATTATTAAAATAATTAAGGCAAATTTCCAGTGATTTGAATACATTTCTCTGAATAATATTCGATTCCTTAAATAAAGGTAATTTAATGGCTCAAATCAAAAATATAAATATTAGTTTCTTCTTCTTTCAAATACTTGTTTTCTTTAATCAAATTTATATAAACCTTGATTAAAAATATAACAAGATTCAAATTAAAAAAAATAATTTTTTGGTTATTTGAATCCTTTTAATGTTTTATATATTAAACTCATTTTAAATGAAAATTATTAGTTATATTCAAATATTGTATATTGAAAAAACACATTCGTTCTTTTTTCTAATAGTAAAATAACCACAATTCTAATTTTTAAATGATTTGATTGTTTTTATTAACTTTCAATTTAATTAAAAAATATAAAAAATAACATTTAAAAGGAAAAATTTACCTATATTAATTAAATATATGCCTGTTTATATTTACTATTCAATAATAATGTAATAAATGTAATGGAGCTAAAATAATTATGAAATTACAAAAGTATATTTGGTAATAGTGACGTCCAAAAGATTTAAAGATCAAAAAATGCTTTAACCTTTAACACTGAATGTTAAGAATTTCTTTGACTTTAACCTTAACCCTGAGCCAAATTTTTAGTTATAAAATCCCTACCATGGTTATTAATAATATTTATTATAAATTAAAAATTTCATATTGATTAAAAAACATTATAAGAACAAATTTTAACAAATAATTTATTTAATGTTTATTGAAATCATTTTTTGAAATTACAAAAAATAGCTTTAAATTTTAGTCAAATTTTATAATTTTGAAACTTGGTTTCAATGGTTAAAATCATATGAGAGGGTCAAAAAGTTACCCCTGGATTAACCCTCTATTCAAAACCATTTACTTTTAGTTTTGACTCTAAGGGCTAAAGTTAACCCTTGACCAGCGTTAATCCAGAGTTAAAGTTAACCCAGAGTTAATTTTTGACATCACTATTTGATAGTTTAATTTACGCATGATATTTATAAATTTTATTAATTTTAAGTTAGTAAAATAACAAAGTTTTGATTTTCCATTTATTAAATCTAAAGCAAAATATCATTTACAATAACTTTTAAGAAAAAAATATTAATAATACTTTAATAGAATAAATTTTTAAATTTTATAAAATATTTATTTGAAAATTATATTTTTATTTGTATTTCAATGAACATTTAACGAAAGTTATAATTTGTTTTATACTTTTATACTTACTGTTATACTTTTACACAATTTTTATTAAATTTTCATAATTTTTAAATATATAAATTAAAAATTTCTAAAAATAACAAAATTGATAGGGAATTTACTGAAATATTAAAAAATAAAATCTTTTGGAGGTAATTCCACATTTTAATAATCGCAATTCTAATATAAACATGAATTTAATATTTTGATTAATTTACTGTTTATAAGAAAATCTATAAATAAATAACTTTTAAGAAAAATTTTAAATTTTATTCATAAGAATAATTTGCTTCACTTCACTATTTTATACTAATATAAAGAATTGACCTAGTGAATCATGAAATAACAATAAAACATTTAGATACTTCAAATTTTGCATGATAAACCTAAATTTTAGTAATTCTCATATAGTAAACTAGCAATATTTTTTACAATACATTTATTAATTCAAAATAAAAATTCAAATTTATTTGAGCTATTTATATGATAATTTATAGTGTTTCTATTAATTTTCTTGTGTTTAAATTAAAAGTTAATACATGTGGGCATAAAATATGCGCCTCATATGAAGGTTTATTTGTATATACCATGTGCTGTTTAATACAACATTTAGTGCATTTGGGGCTTTTAATTGTTGAACGTACTTTGTTATAAAAGGTCCTAACTTTTAATGTAAACAAAAGAAAATTAATGGACACACTATATATGAAAATCTAAAATATTTTCCTTTTCTAACACCATTTTCACATTAAATGTATTTAAACTATTTTTTTAACTTTAAAATTACTAACTAGATTTTTCTAATAATTAAAAGATTAAAAGAAAGTCAGGAAATATTAAAAAAATATTAATTGATTTTTCATTCTGCCAAATATTTAAAAATCGCAATCCTTATGATCATATGATTTGAAATATTTTATTAATTTACAGTTTTTAATAAAATAAATTGAAAAAAATTTTTAAGGAAAAAATTATTAACATAAATTAAAAAAGTTAAACTTGCTTAAATACACTATTATACACGAAAAAATTATACAATTACCAAGAGCAAAAGAATTATGTAATTTAAAAAATATAATTTAAGTTTTGCTTGTTAATTAAAAATAATAATTTAATATTAATGATCTAGCAAATATTTTATTTATCAATCCTTTGTTTACTTACAAAATTTGCATCAATTAATTTTTAGACATATTTTTCATACAAATATCTTCTTTATTCACATTTATGCCTATATTGGTTTAAGTATTATCAAGATTCCAATTTCAAAATTAATTTCTTCGTTAATTGTATCAATTTTATAAGGTTTTAATTATTAATTAAGTTTAATTTGAAAATTATTAGTGATATTTAAATGTTGTGTTTTTAAATAAAATAAAAGGAGCTTCTTTTTTTCAAATTGTAAAATATTCATAATTCTTATATTAACATGATTTGAGTATTTTTAATAATTTGCAGTTTAATAATAAAATCTAAAAATAAAATTTAAAAATTCTTAGTATTAATTAATATTGGCTTGCTCAAATTCCCTATTCCATAAAAATTAATATAAAGCTTTAAAGGATTTAGAAAATAAAATTATGAAATTAAAATAGAATTTTTTATTTGTTTAATTTACGCCTAATATATATAAATTTGATTAATTTTAAAATAGTAAACTAAAAAAGATTTCACATAAAATTTGTTAATTCTAAAACAAAATAATATTTTTATAACTTTTAAGAAAAAAATAAAAATAATATTATATCAATTAAATTAACTTGCTTAAATTTTACAAAATAATTATATGAAAATAATATTTTATATTTGTATTTCAAAGAACTTGGATGCATTTAACCAAAGTTACAATATGTTTTAAAAATAAATACTTATCATTTATTTTCATCCTTTTACACATTTTTAATTAAATTTTTATAATTTTCAATTTTTTAATTAAAATTTTCAAAATATAACAAGATTGAAAAGGAATTTACTGAAATATAAAAAGAGAAAAAACTTTTTTAAATATAGTCTCACATTTTTAGTAAAAAAAATTCTAATACTGACATGAATTGAAAATTTTTATTAATTAAAGTTTATAAGAAAATTTTAAATAATTAAATTTTAAGAAGAAAATTTTAAGAAGAAAATTTTAAGAAGAAAATTTTTTTACCTTATCTATAAGATTAACTTACTAAAATTCACAATTTTATACTAATTTTGACCAATGACATATTGAATTATGAAATAAAAATAAAACTTTTAGTTACTTAAAGTTTTGCATGATAAACATATATTTTACTAATTCTAAAACAGTAAACTAGCTATTTTTTGACAATACATTTATCAATTCCAAAGGAAAAACTAATTTTGAATAAGCTATTCATTGGAAATTGAAATGCAGAGCCATTCCTCATATAATTTATTACGAATGAAATTAAATGTTGTCTACCAGTATTTCAATTTTTGCCAGAATTTGATTAATCTTTCCACTTTTTCTATCCACAAATAAGAAAAGCTAACTAATCAATGAAACCAAGACCAATGATCATTCCTATCTTATTTATTCTAAAATACAAATCACTTAAAATATAAAGACAAATTTCTCTCAAAATATTGATAACTACCAAAGCTTTTTGATTGAAAAATTGGTTTATGCTTTTGTCACAAATGGTTCCCACAAGAGTTGACTTTCTTTTTGGTGGAAAAACATAGCACAGCATAAAATTAATGGAAAAAATTATATGAATTTTAATGACATTCTTTAAAAATACATTATCATTCGTTCAGAATTAATATAATTTATATTTAAAGCCTTCCTATAATTCATGTTTTCATTTCAAAAGTGAGACATTCATTTCATTACTGTAGAGAGGGAGAGATAGGATACTACTAATTTAAACGTAAATCACCCTGTTATTGTTAGTAATAGAAATATTAATCAAAATTGAATATTTAAATGCAGTAGAAATTTTTGCTTTAATCATACTTTTATAAATATTATGAAAAATCAAATTTTTAATGAGTTACATTTTTTAATCTATTAAGTGAAAACTATCTAAAATTTTTAAATATTTGTAAATATATAATAAATAAAATTTTAAATAAAATTTAGACAAATTAATCTTTAAAAAATATTAAATCTTTCTTACCATAAATATATTGAAAGTTTATTGAAACCAATATTAAATTGCTAAACCTTTCATTTAAAAATATTAAATCAAATTATTGTAATTTATCCATTCCGGTCCACTTATCCTCTGAGCAAATGGGAATAAATAATTATACAGTCTCCAAATACTTTTGACTAATTTGTTTACAAGATAGGAATACCTTCTCTGATTTCCCAGAGAATCCAATGGTACATTACAAAATTAAAGGCTTGCTATTAAAAAGCTTTTTTGAACAGATTTGTGGAGACTTCATTAAGTCAAGCTAATTGTATTCAAATTCATCGGGATCATCCATTGAATTTATTTTCGAGAGAAAATATAACTTTTTTCCATTTTTATCTGAAATCTAAATAATTGCGATACCGATTGAGTCGATTCTTCTTATGGCCAGGACTTTGTTTAGGGTCAATTTTTCTTTTACAATATTTTAGAAGTTTTGAGTCATTAACTTTTCGCCCATAGGATATTTTTGTTTGATTGACATAAAAAGTAATTTCATAGATTAAATTATCTTTAATAAGTATTTTCATAGAAATATTCAGAAATATGTGAATTTTATTTGTTTATTTTTGTATAAGAAATATTTTTATGTTTACTGTAATTTAATATCATTTCAGAACTGGCTCTATATTAGCCAGTTTCTGTTGGAATAGCTGTGCAATAAGTATATTTTATTGATTTAAATAAACAATTGTTTGATATTATATAAAAATTTGAAGTTTGAACTTTTGGATATCATGTTCTCTACTCAACGACAAGCCATTAGTTTGTGAGTCACAAATGATCATTCATTTAGTGATTGGCATTGAAAAAGGTAACCGAGATTACCGAAACTGTTTGCCAAAACCAACCGTTTGTGGGTAAATTAGTTGTGATCAAGTGATAATTTCACTTATTTTATTAAAAATATTATACTTTTTTTGAGAACAATTATATTTATTTTAATGACATCTTATCAAAATATTAAAAATCATTAACTAAATTAAACACAAAATGCTTTGCAAAAATAAAATAAATGACGATTTTATTGCCGGAATTAATGATCAATTATGCAGACAAATTTAATTTAACCAGTTATGATATTAAAAAAATATAATCACTTATTTTAAATATAATCGTAGAAATATTTTATAGGAAAATTCTCTTTAATGTATTTCTAATAATAATGAATGATTTGGAATATATTCATAATATATAAATTGTAATTTATATTTGATTTTTCTAGAAAAATTCGTGGTCAGATAACATTGTATATTATTACATGTCCTGGAAAACAAAATGATCTTTTCAAAGTGATTTATTAAACTAATATAAAAATTTTCATATTTGAAATTTCGTATGGTTTGAAGCAGAGCTAGATGTTTTGTCATTTAACTCAAAGCTGATGAAGGGATAAGTTCTGTCCCGAAACTGTCCTCCGAAATAAAAGTTTTTATTCATTATTTGTGAAAAATATAAGTTAAGTACTTATTTTCTTTAAATTATTCAAATTCACAAAAGTATCAAGCCCATTTAATAATTTAACTTTTTTTGTAGTAAATTCAATATAAAATGTAATTACATTAGTTTATTACTTTAACTTTTATTACATTAGTTTTATGCATTATCTTAAACTAATATAAAAATCTTGATATTATTCTCAATCTTAAAAATAAGTCATAAACAATAACAATATGGTTTAATTAACAAATAACTTGTGTTTCAGGTGATACTTATATTTTTATAAATACTTTAAAGTAAATATTTTTATAAAACAATAAATATTATAACGCAATGGATTTTTGAATCAATTGTTTAGGTTGTCCAGAATCTTGCACTTTCTCCATATGTAGAATAAATCTTAACACATATCTTTATTAATTCTTCTAAAAGAATTGTCTCAAATCCATCTAGCAACCCTATATACTGAATTGTCTGACTGTTTTCTGGGAACATTTTAATGATATACTCTCATTTATACTTTAATCGAATACTTTGACCATGATGATATACTTTTATCTTGAAAGCATATGTTAACATTCACATAAAATTTCTTTAGTAACATATACCAAATGGTCTGAATTTTATATAGAGTTATATATAAGGGGTTTGCGGTATGTGTTCACAAAAAATATCCAGTTCATAAAAACAGACGTTCATAAAAATAACTTATTATCAAGATCAAATGAATTATAAAACAAAATTAAATTTAACATTACTTTTAGAGTTTATTACGAAAACTATACTTATAAAATATTGAACAAGGTGTAAAATGAAAATTCCATTAATAATAACCTTATTATTGTTTATTTGTCAAAATGATTCACAAATGAATGCAACACAAAAGAAAAGGTGCGAACAGTTTATAAGTATTTTTGAAAACGACTCAATTGATATACAATACGATTACGTGGAGAACATTCACGACGGAAGGGGTTATACCTGCGGTAAATTTGGCTTCACTACAGGCACTGGCGATGCATATGAACTGATCAGGAGATATACCGCTCATAAACCTAATAATCCATTGGCTAAGTATTTGCCTGAGTTAAAGAAACTTGCTCAAAATTCAAGTGGTGACACCAGTCACCTTGGTGGATTTCCAGAAGCATGGCACCTTGCAGCCAAAGACCCATCCTTTTTAAAGGAACAAGATGATTTATCTGCTGAGTTTTCATACTTGTAACTTGATTATTTTAATTAAAATTTCTTCATTTAATTCAAATTTTTTTCTATTATATGGTGATAGAAATCTTTTTTCAATTACTAATATTTTTGTTGTAAACCCGAATCAAAAACTTTAATTAACTTCTCCTCATTAGTTGTGAGAAAATTGTATTTTTAACTCTTAAATTCATTGTAAAGCAAATCAAATAACATTGAAATATATATTACTTTAATTAAAAGTATTTGCACTGGAATGGAAGATACATTGCGCGCGAACCTCAGGAGCTTCTTGAAATTTTTAACCACCTTGTCTAATTCTTCATTTATTCCAATTAATCCATTTAAGGATAGCATAAATTTTTAAATGATCTAGTTAATAGAATTTAAGACCAAATTTAAAGTCTAAAAGTACTATTTTTCTTATACGTAGCTATAGTTAATTGCAGTATTTTAATACAAAGTTAGATTATAATTATGGCGTCACGTTTAGATTTTTAAAATATGTTTAATATAGAATAAGATATATCTTCATTTAACACCAAGATCATCAAAATCATTTAAGAAATAAAAATTTTTCATTAGTTTGAAAATTTAAATTTTGTATTTAAGCTATAAATCCCAAAATAAGTGATAATAAAAAATCAAAAGAAATCAATAATTTACCATATAATTAACTACAGCTTTTTTATTTCTTAACCGATTTTGATGATCTTGGTGTCAAATAAAAACATAGTTCATTCTCTATTAGGCATTTTGTCTTCTTAGATAATTCTAATTTAGGGTTAGATATAGGGTGTTGCATATATAGCATATGGCAGTGAGTCATATTTAACCCAAACCTAGTAATTTGTTAAAACTATTTTAAAACATCATTGATGTGATTGTTTTATATGCTTTTTACAGAATTTACATTGGAATAACTGTTTTAATATAATTAAAAAATAGCTATGTGGACAATTTTATAATAATTAAAGGAATTGTTTTAATAATAGTAAACAAAGTTTTAGAGTTGAGAATTGAAGTTTGTTTTAAAGTGCATAACAAGAGAGCAGAGAACTGAATGCTCTCAAAAGCTAAGAGTTGTAATATTGTCAATAAATATATACAAAAGTTTTACTTCAAAAGTTTAAACAACAAATACTTTTCAAACTTAGATTAGTCAGGGGTCGTTTATTCAGAAAAACACCTTTTCTCTATTGATACTTTAAATATCAGTGGAAAAAATCGATAAATAAGGTTTTCACAAAAGTTTAAAATAATTATTAAAGATAATTAGTCAAGAATATTTTTTAATTTTATTTTTAATTAAAATATTTTATTAGCTTGTTCAAATTTTGCAAAATTATATTTTAATGAATAATTTTAATTATAAATTCTATTATGAAATGATTTCTTTAGAAAATTAATTTAATGACTTTTTTGTTTACAAATTACTATAATTATACTTCACCTTGAAAATTTTTATAATAAAATTATAATTATAAGAAAATATTATAAAAACCTTGAATATTATTTTTATTAAGAAAACATTATTACAGTTATTGAAATATCCAAAAATGGCTGCAATCAATCAAAATAATATTAATAAAACTGAATATTTATTGTATTTAATCCGTGAAATAAATTACTTAAACGTATTATAACGAAAATTACAGAAAACGTCCGATTCTATAAAAACCTATTTTATTGAGTTTTTCATTTGTTTTTTTTAATTTCAGAGAATTTGTTTCGCTTTTAATTTGTGATGAATATTATAGACTACTCATTGGTGAAATGTTTTATATAAAGGAACTTAAAATTAGTCAAATAAATTATTTAATTTATAGCACCATGATCATTTTGCTTCTACTGGTAGTTTATTTTAAACAAAGAATTAACAAAAACTTTATTGACATTTCAAAAGTTGACATTAAAATAGGTCAATCAAATGAAGTAAAAATTCTCAATCAGCTAAGATTGTTGGAAAGGTTTGTAGCATGGTACTTTTTTGCTATTGGATTTGTTTTCTGTGTTATACTATTATCGATTAGGCCTTCATATATCCATTTATTTATATTTCGAGTGTTTTGGAGTCTTTTATTTGCAGTTTATAATAGAGTGATAGTAGAGATGTTTGTTTGGAATTTGTGTTATTTCTTAACATTTGTTTTATATTCCAAACAATTATTGAATGAAATGATTGAAAAATTGGAGAATATTTTAAAAC
>JAQFZM010002591.1:0-13152 GCA_034695785.1 Galumna obvia | reverse complement strand
CTTCACCCGAATATCGTATATTAAAATTTGATTGTATACAAAGTTTTTGTGGATAAGTTATGAACGAATTCTAGTAAATGAATATTGTCAATTATTTATGAATAACAAGATTAAAATATAAGCTTGTATTGATGTGACAAACTTACTCATTTTATTCATAGTTTAAAATTTACTAGTACCATTTTATTCATTCACAAATACTTTGTATACAATCAAACTTTAAGACCCGATATTCGGGTTAAGGAGTGGCCATTCGGAAATTTTTTACATATTTTTGTTCTATGTACCAAGGTGAAAACCATGATATCGGTAATTTTTTAATATTAAACTTTCTACTTTATCGACTTCCTATTAAGAATAATATTAAAAATAACAAAAATATAAGTAATAATTGTTTTAAATTATGTATTAAATGAAATATTTGTTTATAATTAAATATTTTTAATGGAAAAAAAAACATTTGCCCTAGTACCATTTAATTATAAAAAACTATTAATAAACTTATTATTGGAGGAGTTTTGAAATGAAAATTAATTAATAAAAAGTAATTGATCAAGGCAACATTTAATGAAGTATAATGTTTATAATAGAAACAAATTCTAGAATTGACATAGAATATATTATTCAAATAGACCTAGACAAGTAAGTACTCAGCAAAAAATTGGAAATCAAACAAATTGAGTCTATTTTGTGATAAATATTAAATCAAATGAAAAGCAAACACTGGTCGACACCACTGTTTCCTTATTCAATGAACTCTATATTTTTATCAAATATAAGATAAAAATATTTTGTAAAGTTTTAATCTTAACAAATTTTATTGTAATTAATGTAATTTTCAATTAAAGGCTTTACTAGCAAGGTATATTATTTTTAATAATTGTCAAGATAAGTTTATCAATTAAACTTAACTGAAATAATTATAAGAACAAAAAGTGAGGTTTAATTAAAACTTAGGATTAAAAAAGATTGGATTCTTCTTTGGGTTTAATAAATTTTTCAACAAATGATCTTGTTGAAGCAGCCAAGAATCTATTGAAAACGAATGAAAATTTCTTCTAATCTTTTGATAAAATACTGGTTTTGTTTCGAAAAACATTGAATTCATGTTTTATGAAAATAACATTAAATTATATAATCGTTAAATGTGTGTCGTTTTGTGTCAGTAATAAACTTGTGATTCATTGAATACATTCTTTAGATAACAATTGAAGTTAATCTTCAGTATAAGAGTAGACAATAACTGAGAAAAAAATGTTTTCCTATATTTTTGAGTTCAAAATACAAAAAAAAACGATTTTAAAAATCCTTTAATTTATCAAAACGTAGAAAATGTGACGTTTTTAACACCACTGGAAATATATGGCTCACAAACAACAATATCTCTCTTCGGTCTAAGACTCAAACATTATTTTATGTCTTAATTTCATATCAAAAGATCACTCATTTAATGACTTTAAGATAAAAAGAATAACTCTTTTGGTAACTCTTTTGCCATCAAAAGTGAAACGATATAAAGTCTTAAAAAGTAATTTCATGTCATTTACTGACAACTAATCCCAGACTGAGTTTCATAGTCTGAGCCATGAGAACAATGGCAACAAAATAGTGTTAGAACAGAATAATGGGGTTCTGCTTAAAGTAATTTTCAAATAATATTTTATATGACTTGAATTGAATATAAGATTTGTTTCCTCAGAAAAACAATTTTTTAAAGAAAATGAGAAACAATTTTCCTAAAAGTAAATAATCGACAAAAAAGGGGTCATTTGCCTAATGGTTATGAAATTTGTGCCTAATTTAAGTAAAAGCTTTTCCTGTGACATAACCCCCGACTGGAGTTCACTTATATTGGCACACATTCTGTGCGACGTCTGTGCAATCCCACACTCGAGAGTCATATTCTGTGCCTGAGATTTCGGGGATTTGTCTCTGCGTTTCGCCACCGTTTCCACTGTTTTTCTACAGCTATTGAGCGCTCATATCGTCTAATCTGATGCTAAAGAAGTGATTTATTGAGTTTATTCCGTATTCCGACAAAAACTAAATTACTTATAAACGAAGTGCACAACACTTTTTATGTCTATAAACGAGTATTTCATTGATTGACATTAATTATTGTATTGTATTTGAGAAGAAATCAACTATTTTTCCGACACATAAAGCACTCGAATAAATGCCAATCAAAATGTCTTTTCCTAAGCGACAACTTTTAGATTTTGATGGATAACATAATTATATTTAAATTAGAAGTGAGTCATTTCGTCACAACTCTCTATCAAATCAATTCTTTGAGGACTTGACTCGACTCACGAATATTCAATGAGTCAAAGATTTTGGTCATTGATTTGAGACCTCAACTAATAATTGAATAAAAGAGTGAATTCGTTACAAATTTTTCTTAATTTTCATGAGTCGATCAAATATTGTTTGATATCCAAAGAATTGAAACAAAAGAATGTTTGAGAAAAGAGTTGTTCCCAAAAGCAATTCACTTACTTTACATTTGGTTCACTTCTGTATCTTATTAATGGTCACAATTTAGTCTTTGCTTTTTGTCTTTTCTAACCAATCCATTACTTTTAGTGGATTCCAGTCTCTACTGAATAGATGGAAAAAATAGTGACTATTATCTAAACTTATATCTCGTAATGAATAGCCAGAGCTCTTCACTCCGACCATAGCTTTAACTAAAACTCTGTCGCGAATATAATTTTATTTCTGATTTTCTCTAAACGATAAGAAAAGAGAGTAAATCATCAATTATTGACCAAAACTTTGTTAAACTCAGAACCTTATCTTTTTTCTCTAAATTGTTGGCCACATATATAACACATTAGAAATTGAATATATTCCGAGTCATTCATCAAAAAAATTATTACAAATAAATCATAAGCTTTTCATTTATTATATGAGAAAATTCTTTGAAAATTCTTTGATAAGAGTTTTCTAATGACTTTTATATCTGGAAATTCTCAAAATGGCTTCGATTTAATTAAAGTAAGTGAACCCGTTCTTCAGGCATAGACAATGCCAAGGATAAGATCCCATTCTATCCTATGGTAACCCATCCTTTCCTTTGCTCATTCAGATGAAGAATTTTCTATTTTATTATAAACTTAATTAAATTCTTTACTCAAATTAGACCAAACATTAATCAGAAACAAAAAGTTTGAACAAATACTTTGGGAACAAATAATGGAAAATAAGTAGAAGTTTATACAAAAACCATATAAACGGAGTAAACGCTAACTGAGTGCTGATCAGCCCTTTGTTTGAATCTATGATTGAACTCATTTTTTTCCGAAAACGATTCGGCTGTTAGTCTGCTGTTAGTCTTATTATTTAGTTGTTGTCTTCCGAAAAAACTTTTAATCAGCAAAACTCTTGAGGGATAAGTACTGAAAAAGTCACTCCAACTCAGAATAAGGCTGTATTAGTGTCGGATGTATTGTTGATGCAAGTGATACATCCATTTCTCCATCAGTATTATAAAAATGCATTTCTTTCACTCATCTTTTTTTCTGAGTACTTCTTTCCGTTTTTTCACGTCTTTAGCATTTAGTGGACAAAAATTACTAAAAGGGTCTCAAAAAACAGCTTTACTACTATTAGGTCTTCGAATTCTGGGAATGAAATGAACACTCATTCAAATGTAAATCAAAAAAAAAGACTTCAATTGTTGTTCTCTTAAATGTAAAAATTTTGAAATTGACGTTCAAATGGATATTTCCTCATAAATTGTTACTTTAGTTTATCTCTTCTTAACTTATTTTGCATTTATATGAAATGTTGCCCCAAATGTTTCAATAATAACCGCAAATAATTGTTGACTAAATGAGTAAATCATTGAAAAGGTTAATCAGTCATTCTATGAAAGGGCTAACTTTTGCCTAAAAGTGATGTCATGTCTTCAACTCTTCAGACATTTCCAAATAAGTCAAGTAATTAATCGATGGCTCGAAACGAATCAATCAATTATAACAAACATTTGTTGACTTTATATAACATCAATGAAATAGATTTCAAAACAAATTAATGAATAAATGAATGAAAATATTATTCGTTCACTAATTTTATAATAAACATTAATTTAATTCAGATTTTTCTCAAATAATTAGTCGAATATAAAAGAATTAACAAAAAATTGATTTTAATGCCAACAATAAGACATTGAAGAGCAATGGTCGGAAGGAGTGACCACAATATCATTATTGCTTTTGAGACGAACTTCAACTTCTTTTGGTACTGTTTTAGTGAACAAATCAATGGGCAAATCGTCGACAATATTTCGAAATAGATTTTTGACATTAAATCCCGTTTTAGCACTCGTTTCAATCATTGAGATCTTTAGTTCATTAGCCTTAAGGATAGCCTCTTCGGAACTGACCTGTCGTTTGTCATTTAGATCAGTCTTATTGCCGACCATAAAAATGAGTGCATCGTCTCTTCTCTGAGTCCGAACGGCTTCAACCCATTTGTCTATTTGTTGGAAAGTCCTCACATCTGATCACAGAATATATTTCAGAAGAAAAAGTAAAGAAAGAGTTATGACTGCAATCACTGACCGCTTATATCGAAGACAACGATAGCAACCATTGAGTCGCGGATATAACTGGGAATTAAACTTCTGAAGCGTTCCTGTCCTGCGGTGTCCCACAACTGAAGTCTGACCCGTCTCTCCAGAGTATTGACCTCTTTTGATAGAAAGTCAATGCCAATAGTAGCTTGGTAAGATGATTCAAACTGATCATAAACAAAACGAGTTATTATTGATGTCTTGCCAACACTTTGTTCTCCTAAAATGACCACCTTCACTTTGGAAATTATATTCAAATCAAAATTTAATTCATTCGACATTTTATTCAAATAAATAGAGTTTTAATAAAAACAATAACTAAAACACTTTTTTTAATGAATTTCTCGACTCATTGACAGTCAATAAATAAGTGATTGAATGACAAATATTTGACACTTTTATCCTTCAATTAATAGAAGTAAACATTATTTTTATACTTAACTTATATTGATTTTAATTTTAAATTATGAGAAAAGTTTAGGAAAATAATAAATAATAAAATAGACATTAAAATAACTGGTTATTACTAATAATAATTTAGCAAGCAAAATTTTGAATCGCATTTAAACATTTATTCAGTTTTCAAATAATTTTGTTTTTCTAAACAATTAATCATAACTTTTGAATTTAAGACATAATTTGTCAAAAAAATAATTTAAATTTATTGCAAAAGAGTTTGAGTTTAAAATGTTTTTAATCATTTGATGACATGAGTTCCCGATGTCTATGATTTCACGCAAAATATATCCCTTTTTATTAAAAAAAAATATTTCAAAATTAAGAATATAATTAAGTGATGAAAATATTCGTTTCAAAAGAATTATAAATCATTTTATTCGTCAAAAAATTTTGAAAACATTTTTTGAAATTAGTTTTGGAGTCATTAATAAAATTTAATAAAAATTGTTATTATATGACATTACACGACATCTCATTTTCTAAGTCCTTCATATTATACCAGACATTCACCGATAGCCTTAAAAAGGGATATCCATAGTATTCCATACTTACCGGTAAAATCGGGTAAATCCCAAAACCTAGCATTAATTTTATGCAACAAAATAATTGTTCATGTTAAACTATAATTAATGAGAATTCTTATTATTTTATATTTAAGATTTACCACATTATTGAATTAAATTTAGGAATGATAACTGATCTTGGTGATTCTTTCCTAAACTCAAATGAATTTTTTGTATTAATATTATATGAAAAATATTTTCTAATATATCAAAAGAACACAAACCATAAGACTATTTCAGAAGAAATAGAAAGAATACTCTCGTCTTATATAATATTTTTATATAAAATGTTTGACAAATGCATTATAAGTCGAATCTATAATAAAAAGAAAAATTGGTTCCGAATATTTGGTGAACTCAAACGACAATATAATAATACCTTAGATTTTACTCTTATATATATTTCTATGTACAGTAAACAACCGTTAGTTTTAACTATTAATAGTTTTAAATAATCGATAACTTCAACCGAAACTTAAAAACCAAACCCCTTTCCATAGATTTAATGTTAAAAACTATATCAAACAATCATATATCATAAAAACTAAGATATTAAACGATAACTTTATCCAACCGTTAGCTCAAATCAAATAAAAAATCAAATCTAATTGAAATTGATTTTAATGTCACCCCTTATCTGATATCAATAGATTTGATTCAAATCATTTGAACATAAAGTAATCTAAAACCAAAAAGTTATTGATTAGAAACAAGCACAATATTTATACTCTTTAAACAGAATGGGAAACTCTTCATTACTCATTAAATTGCTCATTAAATTGCTCATTAAAATGATTCATTAAAGGAATGTGCTTGCTAAATGTAAACAGCTAAATACCTACAAAATTAAATAAGTTTTTCTTTCAATCGATAATTTTAACCAAAAAAATCCAAAATTGTTATAAATATGTGTTGTGTACTGTATTAATATATCGTGTTTTTTATTTCCATCTTTTGTTTGGACCATTTTTTGGAAAAACTACTTCAAGAAATAGTTGTTTTGTTATATAAGTTTAAGAAATTTTTTGGTGAAAAATAATGTGCGAAATGTTAAGTCATTATTAGATATTATTTGTCAGTCGAGCGAACGGACAAAACGAAATAAAAACAATTTTGTGATAATTTTGTTGCTTTCGGTCCAAGAAATCTATTCGAGCGAACTCTCTCTCAATTCAACTGAAATAGTCTTCCGTTTAATCGAATTTCAGATAAGGTTTAGAAAAAGTTTGTGTCGATATTACTATTATTTCAAATTATAAAAAGTTCTTTAAATCAATTCAATTGATTATTGATTTTAATGTAACGAAAATCATTTGAAATAATTTGATAAATGAAAAGATATATTAGTTTCGACACAATTCTATTACATTTTTTCAAAAATTTAATATATATTTTGATTATATGTTAACTAAATCTTTGATTTTGTCAAATCAGAGATCAGCACATTTATAAAAAAAAAGAAAATCCTGAAATTTTAAAGAAAATATCACTCAAACAAAACGTTAGTAACTATTTTTTATATGATCAAGCTAATTTTTCAAAATTAAAATTTTAAAAGATGTAACCAATTATGGAATTCCGTTATTTTTAGAATCTGAGGAAAGTTTACTTTTTTCTGGTTATCTCTGAATTCTTTTATTAAATTAAAAAAGAGTTTCGATAAAAGAATTTTTGGAATCAAAAACAAGATCTCGATTTTAGTTAAGATTTCTTTTGAAAGACTGATCTAAAAGTCTTGTCGGACATCGAATAGAATTTTATAGAAAAGTCTAAAAAAATAAGTTATTGGAAATGTGTGTCCACTGAACCAGAATGTCATTGATAACAATAGAAGCTATTCTTTTCAAATTCTATTGGATTCGGATTTGGTTTTGGGTAACATTTTTCAACTTTTGATAAACTATTTCAATGTCTGACAACTTTAAAATCAAAGACAATTACTATTCTGGGATTTTTGTCAAAAAACAATTTGAGACAAACTTACAATTCAGTCAATGGAATACAACTGAAAAGTTAAGAATAAGAAAAGAACTGAAATATTTGAAATCGATTCTAACGAATGTCAATTTACTTGACTTACAATACACTAAGAAATGGTTAAGAATAACAATAAAAGTGAAAATTCAAATCAGAATCAAATCTTATTCAATAAAAAAAGTTTAAATTGAATTCTCTTCCAAATTGTGTCGATTTGAAAGATATTTCTTTTTGTGGTTTTAGTGATTCACTGATTTACTGATCAATTGTTTGACTTTTGCGTCGATAATAAAAAGTTTTATCCTTTGGTTAACTTTTGGGATGAATTAATGACAGAATAGTCAGAAAATATTGTTTTGATTAATGGAAAAGTTATCGATTACTTCATAAGTGTTGAGACAATGGAATAAAGTTAAGGATTGATCAGATGCTGAGCTATGGATCAGAAGACAATTGACAGCAGTTCTGATACAAACATTATTTACGATAAACAGTACTTCTATGAGAAAGGGTTTGGCGAAAGAGCTTTCATAAAATCAGTCTCATTTGATGGATCGCCACTCAATAAATGGCAAAAACTTCGATCGGAAAACAATTTTGATTTATTGCATTTCAATGCCTTTCAGTTTTGGTCTCTTCTTTTCATTTGAAAAGAGAAACATTTTCTCATTTCAAACATAAATTTCAAATATTTTCTGAATTTAAGTCATTTAATAAATTGAAAGTCTTTTAATTCACTTTCAAAAAAATAGACATAAAATGAATGAAATGAATGATTGAATAATTAAAGAGTTTTTCAAATGTTTTTTTCTAAACTTTAAATTCGAGTCTTTTCTTCATTAGAACCTAAAGAACTGTAAACTGAATGACATTAAAAATACATTCAAATAATATTTTTGAAATATATTTTCACTAATATTTAGTGAAAGTTATGAGAGAAATGAGTCATTTTAAAAGGTTTCACAATTTTTGTCAAATTTAGGAAAATTACCTCAAAATTAGATTTAAACACAATTTTTGATTAAAGTTTTGATAATTTGGAAAAATGTGATTAAAATGAGTTTTGACTGTATTTTTCTGTTAAATACAAAAGCATTGACTGATTGCACGTAATCTCAAACTTTTATTTTTAATTTAAATGTTTTATTCGTTTAATTAATATTCGATTAATTTTTTTATTCAAAATTACTTTTTAATAGACTTTTGATTTAATTGCGATTAACTGACAATTGATTGGACACAATAACTAAAGAAAGGATGAGTTGCCATCAAAACGAAGAATCAATTGATAAAAGTGTTAACAAAGAAATGGAATGTCTCCGGATTTCACCGGAAAGTCAGTGTTCAGTGTCTCCGACGGCAGACGAGCTCTTCATTGCCTCTCTTTTTAAGACCACAAAACAAACGGACGAACAAAACGACAAAATGACAGAAAGAAGTGTAAAGTTTGACATTTTAGCCACAAATGAGTCTTCAGTAGGAAGTCTTCCGATTAAATTCAATATAAGTGAGGGCTATAACAGTGACTCCACTTATGACTCCTCACCAGAAGTTGAAGATTCAAAAAAAGAAGAGTTGTCTTATGAAATGAACAAAGAGTCGGACCATAGCGTTAATGCAGTGATTGACTCGGAATCAGTGTCTGAATCAGTGTCTGAATCAGTGGCCAACAAATCAAGTTATCCTTTGAAATATAAGTGGCAGTTCTGGTTCTGGAAAGCAGATCAGGGCATTAAAGTTATCTGGCAAAAAGCCCTTCAAAAGGTATGCAAACCCTTCGATACCGTTGAGGAGTTCTGGCGTTTATATCATCACATAATTCCTGTCAGACAATTGGGTAATCAATTGATTTCCTCTTTATTTCTATTGATTTGTTTGTCTTCGGATCAGTTCCTCCGAGCGATTACTGTGTGTTTAAAGAAGGTATTACTCCGATGTGGGAGGACTCAAACAATATCAAAGGCGGCAAATGGACGCTTGACTTTCCTAAAGGACCCAATCGTTCGGTTAATTCAAAATTAGATGAGATATGGCTCGAAGTTCTTCTCTGTCTAATCGGCGAAGGATTCAATGAATTCGGAGACGATATCTGTGGCGCTGTCGTCAACATTAGATCAAAAGAGGACCGGATTAGTGTCTGGACAACAAACGCCGATAAGTCTGTTTCCAATTTAAAGATCGGAAAAATACTTAAAATTCGGAGTAATTACGGCGGAAAAATGAGATACGAGGCGCACACCACAACTCAACGCGTCGCTGAGGCAAAGGAACGGATTTTCAACAGTAAAATGTTTGTCGTTAACCGACACAAACCTAAGCCTAACCGTCGGTCCTGTGTTTTCTGAGTAATGACTAAATTCGTTGTGAATATCAGTTTTTCCTTTACTTCTATTCAAAGCATATGTTTTTAACCACTTTTTTATAAATTACTCAAAAGTCTATTTAAAGTAATTCTAAAATATTTTATTCCAAAACTTTTACATTTGTATTAAAAACTTAAATTATTTCTGAAATTATTTGAAATTTATTAATCACTTCATTGACTGATAGTTAACTATATAAGTATTGATTGAAATCAATTTTAAGGAAAATATTCTATAATTTGTTAAAAGTTATAAATCGTTATTTTAATGAAAAAAGAGATTATTTGTTGTGAGCGCTAAACAGAAATAGTTTTTGATTGAAACTAAATATAAAAATATCATTTGATATAAAGGTTTTTCAGTTTTCGTATCGAATAAATGCCAAAACTGTTGGCACAGAATCACGCGATGTCTGACACGAAATGGCGTTAATAACTATTCATAAATTATATCGAAAGTGATCGCCTGCCAGTGCCTACCAGTGCGCTACCGATCAAACTTAATGGTCGAACGGCTAATACTCTTATATCGTAAAAATCATTATTACTATTACTTCTCAGACCAAAGGTTTTGTCGGATCTAATGTTAACTTAAAGTCAAAGTAATGGTAGAGCCGATGCCAAAGCTCGGGCTGAGTGTAGACAGAGCGATGGCTGAGCAATGGCTGAGCGATGGCTGAGCGATGGCGTGCACTTTTCAATTGATAGTTTGGAATCCAGTATTCATTGTATCGCTTCAAATGTTGGCAATTATTTTGGTCTTTGAAGACGTGATAACTGATCGATACGTCCAATACAATAGTCAATGGAGTGGACGTGTTTTCATTAACTCTAATGAAAGTCCAAACCATATCTAAAACTTCTATAAATCTATGAATTTGTGCTGAAAAGAGTAGTTTTACTGCAAAAGTAAAAGAAAAAAAGTGAACTAATATTTAGGTATAAAATATTGGAATCATAACCGAAAAGATTAAAGTATCGCAAAATATTATTTTCGTTGACAGACCTAATCCTTAGGGTTGACACAACACTAAAGGAGTCTTCACTTTCTTAATTTGGTGTTTACTTTTGGCGTTTCGTCTCTAAAGAGTCCAAAACAGTCTAAAAGAGTCGATTATTTCTGTAATGAAAAGTTTTCGCTTTTAAACTACTCTCAGATGTTTTAAACCATTATTTTTAAAACTCATTTAAAGTAATAAATTTGATGAGATTTTTGAGTCAATAATATCTCATATCATTTAAATTCTTAATAATTTTGTTCACACAAATGACCTAAACTTCAAATATAAGGCTTTTGAACTCTACTTTTATTGCTTTTAATTTTAAAATTATTAGTAAAGAAATGGAGAGAAAAAGTTTAGTCTTTAAATCTCTTAAAAGATA
This sequence comes from Galumna obvia, assembly GCA_034695785.1. Lineage (NCBI taxonomy): Eukaryota > Metazoa > Arthropoda > Arachnida > Sarcoptiformes > Galumnidae > Galumna > Galumna obvia. Next base: position 1,829 of record JAQFZM010002591.1, on the reverse strand, counting down.
TATTAATTCAATTTATTTCGAAAATTATATTTAATTTATGAATAAATATAAACTAAAGTCAAATGTTTTACGAATAAATAAAAAGCTGTCGTTTTATTTGTGAATTTTGTGCAAAAGATTATGAAAACGTTAGTCACTTATTTCCGACGGCCATAACATTTAATAGACCGGAACAGAGCCATAGGGCTCGAGACTCACCCGACTATTGATAAATAGTTTTCTATGAATGACCGCATATATCACGAAAGCAAATGCCATGACATTAGTTACACCATATGTGAGACCCTTTTTCTAAAGTGTGTCCCTCTTAACAAATAAGCCTATGATTCACATCCAATTTGATGTCTGACGGATGACAGGAGTGGTCGCCACTCATTTGTGTCCAAACATTAATGCATATGAAATTCCGGTTCCAATCGAAGAGTTTTTCAATTATTGAATAAATGTTTGAATAAATATTTCTAATGATTTATAGTTTCGATCAAAAATATTTTCGACTTTTATTTTTGGTTATAAATCATATTTTTGTAGATTTTTTTTACAATTTCATTGTCCAACACTTTATAGTCATTCTTATCAATAAATAGACTCAAGAAGTGTCTCCTTTTTATGACATTTGCATTCGTTTTATATGAACTGATGTCAGATAATCACGACTTCCAACTATTTTAGATTAAAAACAAGTCTATATTCGCCTAATATTAGAACATTTTTATAACTAAAATGTTAATCATTTCATTTCAAATTAAATCTTTTATTATTCAAAATAATAAAACAGTAATTCTGTGAAGCCTTCAGTTTATTAAAGTTGTGAGCATTGGATATATAGTGTCGTTTCACAAGTGATTTGCAGCGAAAGAATTACTTTAATTTGAATTTATTTCTATAATAACTGATTGTATTAAATGTTAAAATTGAATTCTTTTCACTAATAGACTCATATAAACGAAATGATAATAATCTCAGATTAAAATAAATAGTGATTTATTGCAACTATTCATGAATTCGTCTCTTTTTAATGGGTTATAATGCGAGAGAGAGAGAGAGAGAGAGAGAGAGAGAGAGAGCTAATAATAAAGGATTGTGTGCTGCAATAAAGTCGATGACAGAATATTCCCCATTTGGCACAATTTCTTTGTGAGCGGAATATTTTTACCGGAGAATAGCATTATTACAAACCTATGAGACCTAAATCTCAAAATAAATTATATATTAACAAATTATCGAGGGTTACCCTTATTTGCTCTAGGCACAAAGGGAAAAGCGATCAAACTTTTGTGGAAAATAGGGAATCCTTTAGCGTTAGTTTGTATTAAAAGAGTTTATTATAGAATTGGCAAAATGAGAGGACAGGCATTGTTTACGACCACAGCAGTGGCTGATAAAATGAGGCGACCATTAAGCTGTTGTCCTTAAATGTGTCTCCAGTGGCTGATTGGAACAGCTGTAGGAACCCGTTAACAAGGCTTCTGTCTAAACATACCGAAAATGTTTGCCTCAGTTTATGTATAAGTCTTTTGAATGGCTTATCATTAAATGAATGTCTTTTCATCCAAATGGAAATGACTGTTCCGTTTGGATCACTGGCCCGCCCTCTTAGCCCTCTTTTACTGCTAAAAAGGCTTTTTATTGTCAAACTATTCATATAAATGTTTAGAAGACAAGACTTACAGAAAAGTTTAGATATACAGTAAAAGCTGTCTGTTATGAATGGGCAGATGCCAGGGAAATTTCTTCATAACACACAATGTACATAGCAGACAAAAAAAGACAATTTTTGTTCATTTTATTATTAGACATCAAAATCGGTTACTATCAGTTAATATTAA
>JAQFZM010002590.1:0-13155 GCA_034695785.1 Galumna obvia | reverse complement strand
ATACAAATTTTTTTCAAATATATTTATAGTGGTGCAAAAATTCCATAGTTGAGATTTTAAGGAAATTTTTTTATTCTTATTCGTTGAGATTTTATAAAGAAAAAACTACCCCGGACCCTTTTGTCAAATATTGTATAAGTTAATAATAATTTTTGCAAGCTAATTTTAAAATTTATAGCTAGCGATAAATGTTTTCTGTCAGCTAATTTTTTGAAATCGGAGGTTATTTTCGGTAAAATGAAATATATTGAAGATAAAATCCTAAATAGGGAGGTCAATTTCGGTCAAATATATGAAAACATGCAAAAAGAGTATTAATTTATCCTCAAGGGATGCCTACAAAAATTTTTATGCTTTTACTATTACAACTATATTAATTATTAACGTATATAAAATATAATAAAAAATGCTTGATAATTTTATAATAAAAATCATTTAGAAATAAGGAATTTTTATAAAATTTAGTAAATGTAAAATATTTAATGTTTATAAAATCTAAGTAAAATTGTTATATGGGTAAAATAAAATTATATTGGAATAAAAACAAGATTAATAAGTTAATAAAAAAGATTAATTAAAGATGATGTAGAATTGAGTTAAGCATTTTGGTCCGAGCTCAGTGGGGGCGGGGGTAGTAGGGGATTTAAGCTATAATTTTCATCATATAATTGAGAAAGGTAGTCAGTAAGCATATAAGTTTTTTACTTAAATATTAAATGAAAACATTTATTTTACTGAGTTACCTAGTAAATTTTAATATATCAGATAAATATTCTTAAATTTAAATTAAAACTATTAAAGTTTAACAAGGAAAGTTTAAAATTCTAATTGAATGATCATTTACATTATAATATTTTCATTACTGTAATTAGTTAATAATTAATTATATAAGATTGATTTTTAATTCAAGCAAAACATTCGACAATTATTAAAAAAATTGCTTACTTTTGCTTATTATTGATTATGAAAAGTTTTAATGGGTAAGATAAACCAAATTACGAAAATTGAACGAATATTTCAAAAATATTTTATCAAAATTACGAAAAAACCTCAAATAAAAATACAGTTGTGTTCAGAAAAATAAACCAACGATTATATTATAACTAAAACTTTTGGAATAATAAGAATAAAAGCCATTAATTTTAAATAAATTTATATAAATTATTTGTAAAACAATTGAATTAAAATCAAAGTAATAATTAAAATTACAAATTTTATTCGTATTCAAGGATTGAATGGGAAATGAAATACAAAGATTATTATTTATGATTCAAGATTTTTGGGATATTATTTATTATTTAGGATTTAAATTAAGTTTGGATCTCATTTCAGTTCAACACATAAATAAAAATCTATTGGAAAAACTCAAACAAAATTATAACTTAAGAAATATTAACCGAATCGGACCCCAACTTAAGAATGAGTAAAATTAAAAAAAATTTCAATAAGAATTTGGTTTTAGGACAAATTTTTTTAGTTAGGAGTTTATCATCAAATCTACCATTAGATGAGAACATATTTCGAATGAATCGATTCATTGCTTTCAATTTTTTATTCTTAATACAAAATTATTTATTTTTTATATATATTTATTGTATTATTTTATAACAATTTATCAAGATTTCATACAAAATTAATGTGAAATAATGAGTTATAAAAAATCCTTCATAGTTTGTTTCTTAAACTATAAACTTATCATGTTCTTTAGACACGTTTTGGGGTTTGGAAATGATTTATTAATTCAATGAATAGACAAAAGTAATAATTTTATTCTTAAAGTAAAATGGGTTTAAACTATCAGTCGATTCAATACAATTCGTATTTCTTCTAATGATAGTATAATTAAATTCGATAAAGAATTCACTGATAAATATCTCATTGAATTTAAGGAAAAGTCAGACAAAGACTTAACTCAAACAGATTTTATGAATCATTTGGTACTCATTTTTGTTAAAAACTTAAATATCAATTTATTGGAAAAACTAATAAAAATTCCATTAAGAGATGGCGAATCCGTTGTAACCAAAGAATGTTTGACTCTAATCCAACTTAAGTAAAAAGCGTCTATTATTTTGAAACGTTTGACTTAAGAAAGGATTCGAATAATTGAAAAGATAAAGGAATACATCACTCGAACTGATTTCTTAAAATATTTGGGACTCATTTCGACTCAAGAATTTTCGAACAAAGTTTTCTGTTGAGAAAAGTCGTAAGAATTGGATCCCAACCTACAGATGAATCTGATTGTATTATCCTCTCATTGAATGTCTAATTGTAAGCCAAAACTTAAAAATAAGAGTCGAAATAAAATGTTTAGAAAACAATTTCATACCATAAGATACGTGAAATAAAGGCTCAATTTTATTGGAAGAAGAGAATTATAACATTCATCTCTAAATTTAATATGAATTCTTGATTTTCAAAGCGATTGTTTCGCACTTTTAATTCAGAAATAAACGACCCAAAAATAATTAAAAAATCGATTGAAAATATTGTTTGTCCTAAAAATTACATAAATTTAAATTATTTAACGACAAAACTTTCCCAAATATAATGGTTGTGAGACTTCAGATATGGAACGGAGATCTTTGAAGAGCGAACTATAGTTTAGAATAAAAGGTTCACATAATTATGACTTTACTCGGAGACAAAGATTCAACAAAATTAAAAGAATGAGAACTTATATCAATTGGAAGGCTTGACTTTTGACAAAATGAAAATATTTGTCACTCAAATTGAGGGATACACCTGAATGTGTTATCGGTTTTCTACTCAACTCAAAACAATATTCATAACTCTTAATCGACTCCTAACTCCAATATGGAAGGACTTTTCATAAATTCTGAGATTTTAAACAAAATCCTGAAAACTATTTGAATCCTAAAATCGATGAAAACCAAAGAAAGTCGAAAACTGAGAATCAAATGTCAGGACTAATGAATGGAAAGAGTAAACTAACCGAAACTGAGAGCGACTCAACTTATGTTCCCAAAAGAAGAAGTTATCCAATTAATGTTCACGAAATCATTACAATTGAATAAAATGTAACAAATAATTATGATTTAAAATAATTGCGTAACTCTTCTATAATCGGTTATTGAAAAGTTTTTTTTATTAATGAAATATTATATTAAATAATACAAATATTCCTCTCTCTTTCCGTAAACAAAGAAAGATTGTTTAGAAAATTTGGATTAAGAGAAGGAAAACTATTTAGAGACTCGTTTTCACGTCTTGTGACTCGACAACACTTCTCTATTTTATTCAATGAAAATCGTCTTATTTTTGAACCTCGGATACGTTAGAAGAGCCAAACTTCTTCTGTCTCGCGTTTGGTAAAAATTTAACCTTGTGAATCTTCCGAATTGTATTCTTCTATTCGGACAATGAGACGAACATTCATACGATTAGTGACACTCATATACCACGTGACTCGTTATGAAATTCATCGCTACCGTGTATTTATATCGTGATTGAACAAGGGAATTTTACGCTTGAGCTGTCATCCACTCACTCAGCATTCTGTTTTCCCGCTTTTTCTACAATTGTTATGAGTTTTGGTTTAAATTTGGAATTGATTTTCGGTTTCAATAAATACAGGTTTTCGAGTATACGCTTCGTTCATATTATTCTTGAGTCGTATTTCTTTCAATTTGTTTATCGATTTCTTTTTCCCATTCTTTCAAAGTTTTAAATTCTTTTCTTGCGATTCAGAGAATAGAAAGAAATTCTCGAGACTTGTGAAACACTTTTCTATATTTAAAGCTTATATTGTATTTTAGGTGAAATAGCACTATAATATCACTAATGTTGACTACGTTTTCCTCTCTTTAAACATTTTCTCCAAATCTCGAAACACTCAACTAATCTCAAGTCTCGAGAAAAGCGCCGAATCGTTGGAATCGAAAGCGAGACATTCTATTGACGTATCGCTAAATCTGAATGTTATAACTCTGGAGACATGAAATCACGGAAAATAGTGTTTTATTCAACCATGTCTTAAACCGATTGCCACGTGTTGTGAGAGATGTTTACCATTTAACTAGAAAGGGCTAATGAGAGATGTAGTGACGAGCGCTCTCCAAATATTAGGCTCATACAAGCCTTGTTTTGAGTTTTGAAAAGACTTTCGTTTACTTTTCGTTTATTTAATTTAAAAGGGAATTTCTTGTTTTCTTCTACTTTTGATTTAATCTTCAATCGCCTCGAGAACAACGATTGGAACGCCAATTGTCTCAACTTTCACTCAGAAAAAATATCGAGACCACAAATTACGAGAATTCATTGTTGTAAAGTACTGCTCCTTTTTAGCGTTCTATGATTGCGCATCAAAAACTTCATATAGTATTTAACTTGAGTCGAACTTATGAGTAAAAGGGAGAAAATGGAAGGCTTTTTCCTTGTTTGAGACCTATTAATTTGTTAGTAAAGGAGAAATTTCATATTTTTGAGGGAAACCGATAAGAGTTGATGGCTGTTTTCTCTATTTTTAAACCTAAACATTTGTTAGTAATGAAAAAGTTCATATTTTGATAAGAACATTTTATCTATCTTATTAAAATAACATCAGTAAGTACCACCACAAGTCAATTTAATTCAAAATATATTTTGTTGTGGTGGTCCTTGCGGATCACAACTGCTTCAAACACTTGAAATCAGAGCTGTTCTTGCTGTTGTGGTCCGTAAGGACAACCACTTTCTAGGACAATTCAATTCAGAACATATATTTTGTGGTGGCGCTTACGAATCACAACTACCTCTAACAATTCAAATCAGAGCAGTTTTTGCTGTTATGGTCCGTAAGGACCACCATTACTTAGGGCAATTTATTTCAGAATAGATTTTGTTGTGGTGGTCCGTAAGGACCATTACTACTTGGGTAAATCAAATCATAGCATATTTTATTGTGAAGTTTTTAAATAATAAATATTTTCCTTTTAATAATTCTTAAATATCCTTCTGAAATTTATATCATTCTTAAGCCCGTAAATATAGTGTCAATTTTGTTTGACTTCAAACCTTGTTTGATATGGATTTCATTATAAAAATTAAATCTAGATAATTACATTTAAAATTATTTTAATTAAAATATATTTTATTGCAATAAAAATTAAATCTTATTTTATTAATAACATAATTTAGTTTAAAAATGTTATTTAATATTTTTCTAAAATTAAATTAGTGGAGAACTTTCAAAATATTATTTGAAAAACTGTAATTTTTAAATATAAAAATAATTTTCGCTCAATATTGTAACCAAATATAGTTTTTTCGGAAAAACCATCGGCTTTCGTTTAAATTAACCTTTTTATTTTATTTCAATAATATTTTTATAAATAAATTTTTAAAAAATTTAACAATTAATAATTAATATATTTAAAATAATAATATAATATATTTTATTGTTTACTTATTAAAAAATATTTAATAATATTCTTTATAAATTAAATATTCATAATGAATTTTTAGTTTAACAATAAAAATCAAACATTAAATTTATAATATAATTCATGAAAATTTTCTTGCTCTTTAATCATTAATTTGTTTGAAATAATAAAATTAAATATTTGAGTATATATTCTTGATAAATATAAATTAATAATAATTAGCTTAAATCAGTTAAGTTTAATTGATAAAGAAATATAATGATAATAACATTAAATTTAAAATATTTCACAAGAAAACTTTTATTTATAATTCTCACGGGTCAGCTAAATATTTGCAAAAAAAATCTAATTTATTTTCTAACAAATCCAATTACCAAGAAAAATAGGAAAATGTACATAAATTGGAAGCCATACAATTAAAATAAGTGATGCTTTTCCCGTTTTGATCCCATGTGTTTAACACAAATTTATTTATTAATATTTGACGCAAAAAAACGAATATTAAACGTTTGTCAGAAATATTGTGTAATTATTCTTAATAAAAGACTAACTTTTTATTGCTATTAGTCATATCTTATTTTAATGCCAACTCCCTCTCCCTCTCTCTCTCCCCTCACTCAATTAAATTTTAAGCAAAGGTTACCTAAACGCAATAAAACAATTGTTGTGTTTTAGTTGTTTTAGAATAATGTCTATACATATGCTGTTTTGTGAGCACATCCTATTTTATAAGGTATGGCATAAGATTGTATTACTGATAATAAAAGCCAAATACTCAACGATAATTATAAAATTTAACTTGTAAGCTCTTATTAATATTTTATTTATACTACAGTTATTTATCAGTTGAGTAAAGCATTATTTAGAATTGATTATTAAATAGAAAAAAATTTAAAATTATTTTAAATACTGTAAATTAAAAATTAATTCATATTGTACTCAATATTAAAATTTTGAATTTCTTAAAATTGGAAACTTTGCCAGATACCAAATAAGCTAGGATAAATAGGTATTTTTTATTAAATATTAATTTTATTTTCAATTTTTCAAATGATAATAAAATTAACAATTTGTAAATTTAAAATAATTTATTTTATACATTATATTAAATTATATTAAATTTTGGGCAACCCAGAGAATAATCGTTTTGCACCCAAACAACCGCCCACCCACCTTTAAAATTAAACCAAAAGGAGTGGAAAGTTATGTTCTTCCATGAGCTAACATTTTTGTTTTTAACATGAAAATTTTATTTTTAAGATAGAAACCGAGGGAAGTGGAAGGCTATGTTTGCTTTCTCTCTCTCTCTCTCTCTCTCTCTCTCTCTCTCTCTCTCTCTCTCTCTCTCTCTCGCTGTTTGTCTGTCTGTCTCTCACTTACTCATCTTTCCTCTATTTGGAAACTAAAATAATTGTTTAAAATTTATCAAATTCATATTATTACTCTACATAATGTAACTTAACAATATTTTTAAAATTTATAAAATTTTGTGAAATTTTCGTAAATGTAGTGGATATGACTTTGCCTTTAAACATTTTTTCTAATAAGCGAAGAAATAAAAAGAAAATATAATAAACATGAATTTATTTTAATCTTTTAAATGATTTTAAAGCCTGTAAATTAGAAAATAACTCTTATTAACTTATTATTAAAATTTAATTAAAAAAAAATTTTGACAAAGATTATTTTAATCTATTAATTTTAAATTAAAAAATAAATTTTTTTAGAAAAGCAAAATAAATTTTTATTATATTATTAATTTTTCACAGTTTCCAAGAATAAATTAGAATATAATTTATATTACTCAAAGATTTTATATGAGTTTCAATTATCTATTAACCTTGATCAAATAAACTTAAATAGAATTTAAATTAAAATAAATCTTGAATTTTAAAACTTGTTTATTTTAATTAAATTTTGATTAATAAGATTGTTTATTTAGCAAAGCTAAAATAAAGTTGAAAAGATTATTTAAATTTATTCAAAACAGAATGGTTTCCAATAATATTTTGTTATCAAGAAATCTAGAAAATTTGTGTATACTGAAGATTTGTTGTATTATAGCTTAAATAACAAGCAAAAGAAAATAATTTTCCAAGATCATTCGGTTAATGATGAGAAACTGGACAATTTGCAAAAAATGAAAAAGAAATTCATTGATCAATATGACAATAATATTAATAAGACAAAAGAGATGTATCCTAGACAAAAATAATAATCAAATTCATATATTTTGTGAAAATGATACAGATTATTCGAATGAGCAAGTCAAAAATGAGAACAATGAGAATTTTATTATTTCTTTGTGTAGTAAGAAGTATAAAAATTGTACGAGTAGGTACTATTTACATGAAAATCCTAGAACCAAAAAATTTCGCGAAATTCATAAATTTTATCAGGTTAGTTTTTTAATCATATTCTTTGCTATACAGTAATTCATCGGTTGAGAAAAACATAGTTTCTATATATAAGATTATTTATGGTTAAGCAAATTCTTTACATAAAATTCAATATTTGAATGAAAATATTAATTTTGTTTACTGATTGTATAAAGATGTTATATATCACCAAGCTACTAATTTGTAAAGTGATCAATTTTACATAAATCTATATTTTTATCGGTGATAGATATCAAGGAATAATTAATAGATCTTTGCGAACCATAAGCTATTGGTCATTTTGGCCAAAATTTTTATCACATAAATAAATATAAATCAATATTTTAGGAGGTTACCACATATTAAGTGATAAAATAAATATTGTTTTAAAGAATACGTAATCCTTGATTATATAATTAAAAAGCTTTAAAAATTAGTAAACAAATTACTGCCATTTTAGTTAAAAATGCCAAAAACATACAAACTTTTGAAATCTAAGTTAAAAGAATATGTAAAAGATTTCAGGAAGTGTTTGGAGTAAAAGAAGATAAGGCTTCAAAAACAGAGTATTTGTTTTGATGGAGTTCTCAAATTCGTGTTGAGTGCGGGCAAAGAAGTCAAGTTAAACAGCATTAAAATACACAAAACCATTTAAAAACGTTAAAAGGTTTTGAGAAAAACCAAAAAACGGTCGAAGAATTATTTGCTAAAAACAAAATACATTAAATGTAGACTTGTGTCTGGTTCTTATCAAACTTGATATCCCTTTTCATAAATTAAAGATTAATGAATTCAAACAATTCATTGAAAATTATATTGACTATTCGAGTCCGTCCCCAAATACTTTGTAGTCAACTCATTCGAAGAAATTATATGATATGAATATTCATAGTATACGGTCTGCATTCAAAGATCAATACATTTGGGTTTCAATTGACGAAACAAAAGACTGTTTTGAGCGAAAAGTTGCGAATATTATCGTAGGATCACTTAATTACGACATAATTGAGACCAAAAATTCATTATAAATATGGAATTTATTGAAAACACTAAAAACTGTACTATTGTTCAATCAGTAACCACCGGTTTAAATATATTATGGCCTAATGGTATTAAATACGATAAAATACTGTTATTCTTGACCGATGGGGCCAGTTATATTAAAAGCGCCGGCAAAACTTTATGCGGAATATACCAAATATAACTACACTTGACATATCTGGCACATGGAGTACACAATTTTTGTGAAGCTATCGCGAGTATGCATTGATTGGTCAACGATTTGATCAAAAATGGCAAAAAAATTATTGTTAAATCAGACGATAGAAGAAATCATTTCAAGAAATTATTTCCCGATACAACACTACCTCCAGGGCAAGTGCGCACTAGTTGGAGGCAATGGATTAATTCGGTCAAATGGTATTCAAAAAATTTGACAAAATTTCTACAATTTGTCTCTCAATTGGTATCGAGAGATTCTATTTAAATCAGAAATTAAAATATATAAATTCTGAGCAAAAATCAAAATTGAAATGCGATTTGGGTTATATTAGCGCTAATTTTAATAGTTTACCAAAACTAATCAAAATATTAGAGATTGAAGAAATGCTTTTATTTGATAGTATAAACCTTATTGATTCAACTTTTCAAGAATTAAATCAATCAATGGAGAAAAATCGAAACTAATTTACGATAAATTCATTTAAGTTTTGGATAAAAACAAAGGTTTCGCAAAAATTAAAGAAATGAATTAAATAATAAATGGTAACAGAATATCAAATGATTTGGATTTTAGCCACGAAGAAATTTCTGTTTACAAATCAGAACCAATTAGTTCCTGTTATGTTGAGCGCAGTTTCTCTAGATATAAATTCATATTAAATGACAGAAGATTTTCATTTACTGAATCTCATTTGAAAAACTATTTCATTGTAAACGTAAATAAATTTGATTGAAGTTATTATTTTAAGGAATAAATAATTAAAAATGTGATATTTTTTAACAAAATATAAATAAATATTTAAGTAAAAATAAGTTAATATTATATTGAATATTTTACCTAGAAAAGTGATCGCTTTACTAAACTATAAAAGATCGCTTTACTAATTGGTTCATTCGATAAATTTAGGTTAATAGAAAATATCTTATATTTTTTTATCTAGGAATGTTTGGACCAGGCATTTAAATCAACAATCCTATTAAGTAAATAAATAATTAATAATATTTAACAAGGTAAAATGGTGAAAACGTAGCTTGTATAAAAACCAAAACTTCATATGTTATCTTAATAAATTTATTTTAAACAAACAACTTCTAAACTTTTATTATTTATAGATATTTTGGAATAAATTATAATTTTAATTATTTTAAACATATCAAGTGAACTTTTCGAATAAAATTTAATATTTGATGATATCTTATATTTAAATCTAACAAATTTTATTAATTTAATTATTAATCTTGCAGAAATTACTAATTTTATTTTATTATTATATAAATTAAAGTTTGAACTTGCACAAGAAACTGTAAGCTAAAATTTGAGTCATATTGTACTCATTATTAAAATATTATTTCTTTATATTATTGGAATCTTTGTCCAAGCTTTTATTTTAATCTTACATATATTATATAATGTATAAAAATTAGCAAGGAAAATTTATAATTTTCTAATATTTAGACCAAATTAACATCTAATAACAATAATTAAAATTAACCAATTATTAAAATCTAAATAGGAAGTCGACCTAACTGTCCCTCTGATAATGAAAAATAACAAGTATCATGAAATTCAGCTTGGTCAACAGAATATAAATATGCAAAAAAATTATCAGAATGTCCACTCCTTCACCCGAATATCGGGTCTCAAAACTTGTAATAAATTCAAACTTTAATTAATGAATTATGAATGAATTAGAGTAAATTTGTGAAAATTAGTAATGTGAGTAAAATGAACTTTTGTCACCCATAGAGAATATATTGAATTTATTACAAGTTTTGAGACCCGATATTCGGGTGAAGAAGTGGCCATTCTGATAATTTTTGTGCATATTTATATTTTGTTGACCAAGCTGAATTTCATCATACTTGTTATTTTTCATTATCAGAGGGACAGTTGGGTCGACTTCCTATTAAGAATAAATTTTAATCAGATTTAAGTTATTAATTATTCTTTAAATTAAATTATATTGAACTAGCATGATAACTAATTCATTGCTTCTATTAATTGACTTGTTATTTGTCAAAACAAATCGTTGCTTTGAAAACTAATTATTTTGAATAATCTTTTTGACCAAATCCATCATTATTGGCAACCAGGTAAATCCGGAACGGGTTACATTTATATCTTTGACTCTGGTATTATTGGGATATATTCCAGTATACTCTTTCGGTTCACAACCAAACCCATCACTTAGGTTTCCAACTGAATTACTTCGTATTCCAATAGGAACAGCACGACCAAGATAGTATTGTCACACTGGAGAACCGGAGTCGCCCTAAAATCAAAAGAAAATATTATTAAAATTAAAGTTTAAATCTAATTTATCTCTTTTAATTTTGAATTTGTTTATGCATTAGTTGAATAGTATATTACAATTTCCCTATTATATTAATGATTGCTATTCATTTTGCTAAAGTTTAAAATAAATATTTCTTTTATAAAATTTTAGAAGCTGCTTGCAAAAAATTTTACCATGATTAATTATTGTTTAGAGTAGGCATAAGAACATTTTAATCACAGCTTTGGATTCAGTTTGCTATAAAGATTTAAATTTTTGTCTTTTTATTAAATTTCATTCGCCCGAACGGAACGCATAATTTAATTTACACCTCTTGAAAAATTAGCAAAAATTTTGGATAAAATGTTGAAAAATAAAAAAATTTCAAAGGAAAAAGTTAAAACCTCTAATTTTGTGCTAAATATTTTAAAACTTAATAAAAACGTATGAAAAGAAAAAAAAATCCAATTTTAAAAGAAAATTTCCGGCGTTTTTTTTATTTAATAAAATTTGTTAAATAAGTGTTTTGTCAAAAATTCTAATTTTTTTTCATTAATTGTAATAAAAAAATTAAAATATATATAAATACAGTTGGGAATAGAAAGTTTGTATCAACTAACCACTACTATTAAGTAATACTGAAAACACAAATTAAAACAATAAATTTAAATGCAAAATATAACCAAATGTGTTAACAAATACTAATGTTATGTACTAATAATTGTAACCATACATGTATGTTGATCACAAACACTATATTTTTAATTATAATATTACTGATTGTATTAACTAAAGTGTTATTTTTATTAAATTATTAAACCTCTTTATTTATATAAGATTGTGGCAAATATTAAGAAAATAAATTTATTTGAATAACATTTTCAAAAATTTAGATATTGAAAATGATATATAAGATGCTCATAATTTTCAATAATTGTTCTCAAGTTTTAACAAATAGTTCCTCGTTCATTCTTTTAACAAAATGATGATGTGATTTTTTTGAAAATAAAATTAATTTTAAATTACTATTACATATAATAAGTTTTAGTTACTAATAAAATAAATGATAATAAATTAAAATCATATAAACAATTCTTTAGCCATTATTCTCACCATTTAATAATTTTTTTATTTTTATAAATTTGTTCATTTTATAGATTAGTGGCATTTAGGTTCTTGCATTATTTTAGAAGATGGAAATCAAATGGGATTAATTTACTGTAAAATATATAAAATTTTTGATTTTTATGAAAAAATGCGAGAACCTAAAGACCACTAATCTATAATCTGCCTTTAGCCGAGCTCAAACAATGCTGAAGAAATCAGAGTTTTAAAAGTTATGGGCGGGGTCTAAAAAAGACTCCAAATTTCGAATTTCCTCCATTGACATAATGGTTAAGGATTTTATTTAATTTAACTTTATACAAATTCTATGGCATCGATTTTAAAATTAAATAGGGATAAATGGGAGCATTGAATACCTATTGAATAAGCAAGATAAAACCCCTCTCCCAATCACAATGTTAAATGGCTGGTTCCCCTTTCGATCACCGACTATGTTAACATTAAATGAATATTACTATATAAGAAAAATAACTTAAAAATGATAATTAATTTTTTAAGCAAATTCATTTTCAAAATATCTTTACCACTTGAACTCCTTATAAATTATCAACCACAGATGGCTAAAGGAGCCGATCTCAGGGGGGGTATCAGAGGGGGGTATTTTGGCTCGGCTCAGGGGGTATTAGGGGGAGGGTATTTTGAAAATGACCAAAAAATTCCTTAAAACGCATAAAACCTCGTTTCTAAGCTGTTTCTGATGTATATGAGTATAATTAGTCATATTTTAACGTATTTTATCAAAATTTATGCATAAAACTTAAATTTTTG
>JAQFZM010002589.1:0-13158 GCA_034695785.1 Galumna obvia | reverse complement strand
TATTAAATTTTCATTAAAAAATTGCACACTTTTATTTTTATAGTTTTTTTACTCATATCCTTGAAAATAAAATGGAATTATATGACATAAATTATACCAATACCTTCTCTCTATTATGGCAACCCCTCTATAACTCCAATTAAATCTCTAGTCCAGACCAGTTTCCATTGTAACGGTTTAAGTGTATTATATTTTCAATGCTTTTAAAATACAAAACCTTTTGTTATAAATTAAATAAACTTAAGTTTTAGAGTCAATAATGTATAAGATAACAGAGTTTACTTTCTTTTTAATGAATGTTTTTAAATTTTTGGGAATTTTTGCATAAATATATAATAATTTTAGTAATAATTATTTACTTAAATAAAATTAAAGGTTTCCAAATTTCAATTTTATAATTAAAATTTGAAATTTTTCTTCAAAATTTAATTAATTTTTAATTATTTTGTTTGTTTTAAAACATTTCATAATAAATTTATGCGAAATATTATTTCAAATTAGATTTATAAGAATATTTTGGATATAAATACATTTATTTAATGAAAAATTAACAGTATTTAAAATAATGAGATTTAATTAAAATATTAGAATAGTAGGGCTGGGCTCATTCCCGCCAAAACTGAACCACGTGACCAAACCTGCATTTTTTCAGCTAAAATTTATCACGTGATAAAAATATTAATTTAATAATAATTTTCCACGATTCTATAATATTAGATGAATAATATATACTTTTTGTGACTCATTTGAAAGTAACCAAAAAACTGAAGTTATATATTTTCATTTTGGGTTTATAATCAAATTTTAATTTTTAAAAATAACGCAAAGTTGAGTCTCTTCCAATAATTAAAAATTTGAAAAACAAGTATAATTTTATAAATAAATCTAAATAATTTTAGAGTTTTTAAAATGAATTTTAAATATTTATAATATTAAGTATCAGATACAGTTGGGCCCCGATATAATTCAACCGATGTGGCATAAAAATTAGTTGACTAATATCGATTTTGACTTATATTGAATCCCAATAATATTATAACATCCATAGAAATGATTGAAAAGGGCTTTGCAAAACATTGACCTAAACCGGGTTTTGACTTATTTACGTTTGATTTAAGGCAGAAAACGAATGTATTTTGTTTTAAAGATTGTTTCATTTATTTTTGAAAAAATTTAACAAATTTATATATTTAATTTTTTGTATATATTAATAGGATCATTTTAAAAATTTTATAAAATTAGGAACAAATTCAAAATATTCGTTATACATATCAATATAAAGTCAACAGTAATATAGAGGGAATATTTCCATAAACGGGTAACTAAATTTAACATAAAATTTCTATTTATTTACCATATTTACTGATCTTGGTTTCATATTAAAATTTAGGATGTCCTCTATTAAGACTTTATGTAAAATAATCAAAAATATTTTTAATTCTGGCTATTTTAAAAGTGTATTATTTACTAAATATTTCCAAGTGAATAATTTTACATTAAAAAAGTATTTTCCAAAATCTTAATATGAAAATTTAAATCATTATATCTAGTTTGATATTTAATTAACAGTATTAAAATATGTTGTATAAGTGGTGTTTAATTTAATTTTTAGGAAAGAATTCAAAATGCTTTTTTAAAATCACATTAAAATCTGTTTTCCAATTTAAAATCTCAGTAAATGTCTTTTTTTATTTTTAATTCAGCACAATCCTTTTAAAATTTTAAAATATCTCAAACGACATGAAAATGATAAGGTAATTTGTAAATTTTTACGAATTTCTGACATAATTTACATGAAAAATTGTATTTTTAAAAATTGCATGATGATTTTCTAACTTTTGTATATTTTCTAAACTAGATTATCTAATGAAATTGTGATGTAAATTTGATTTAATTATTCTAACTATAACCTAGTTTAATTTGTTTTCCCGTTTATAAAATTATTCCCCTTATATTGACTGTATTTGTAAATTTAATAGATATTATCAATAAATTGGATAACTATTTTTTATGATCTTAGCCTATCAGAGCTTTAAATTAAAAAAATCTGATTTATGAGATTTATTATACAATCTTTGTTCAAATATCTTATGATTGACCTTTTATTCGAAGGAAATTAATAAGAAATCAAATGAATAATAGAATTTGTTGGAAAATCTAGAACTTGAGAAACTTTGCGAATCTGATATCGGTTTCAATTGCTATCATTTGTTTCTTTAAAGGGATATAAGTTCTTTCAATATCAATATGTATATTGGGCCAATAATTTTCATATAAAGAATTTTCTAATATTTTCTATTCCCTCAAATATAACTTCAAATTTTGTTAAAAATGTTTTACACTATTACTTATAGTTTCAATTTTAAATTATATCTTCTTATTCAATTAATAATTTTACAATAAAGAAATTATACTATAAATTTTATTTGAATTATTTTATTTCAAAGAAAATATTGAACAAATTCTCATGGATTAAGAATTAATAAATAATTTATTTTAAAAATTTAGATAAATATTATTTGATATAAATCAAATAAAATTTCAGTTTATTTGTGTTGAGAATTATACAAGTTAATAAATTTAAAATATTTTAAAATATTAAAATTTTGTGCGCGATTACAACAATTATCTAAGAACTTTCCAAAACGTCAACTATGTATTTATAATAAGAACATATAAATAAAATTCCGAACTCTAATTTTTTAAAATTTTACAAATTATATACAAATGTTTCTAAAATTAAATTTTATCTAAAAATTAGGGAATATGTCATAGTCTAAGAAGACACAAATTTCAGTCCTTTATTGAAAGTCCTCTTTGAGTTAGATTTAAATTTAGAAACTAACTACTTTTGATGGTTTGGACAAAATTTTCATAACCTATCTTTTTGAAATCTAGATTAAGACCTCTAATACAATTTATTAAAAACTTTTTATATATCAATACAATAGTACTCAATGTGTGCTTTTATGTAATGATACCGAAAGAAAAATTATTTATGTCAAGCTTTTATTATAGACATGCAAATTTTCGGTCTTAAATATATTTTTGAAAATTTTCCTAACTAATTTTCTTTTATTTCTTTTTAAACTGCATTTGTTTTTAGATTTACATATCACATTTAATATTTAACCACAAAAGTAGACAATACTTGTTTTACACAAGATTGGACGATGTTGTATGGGTTTACTAAAAAATACTGACCCTTCCATCACGTCTAGGGCACATCACATTTATCCTTTTATATGTCACGTGGACATCGATTCGTCCACTATAGGACATTCAAAAGTATGCTAAATTATTGTCGATCTATTGTATTATATTATAACCTCAGTTCATCTTTATAAATAATCTTTGGAAGTGTTTCAAAGAATATCATTTATCTGAAGTGCTGCATTTTCTATAGTAATGTCCAAACATTAACTATAGTTATTCTTGACTTAAGTGATCCATAACTTAAGAAATGCATTTGTCTCAAATTTTAATAATTATCAACAAATGAGTGATAATTGATCTTCGAATCAATTCTTAGCTTATTGTCATGAGTGCGTGTATTCCCGAGCAATACCCGTTTTAATTGCAGTTCGGAATTTTATTTATATGTTCTTAGTATTGTTAACATAAATATTTCTCAATTAATTTCATTTATCTCAATGAGGTAGATGATCCTAGAATATTTTGAAATAAATTCAAAATAAATTTCGTTATCTAGATGTTGATATGTTGAGTGATTTTATATTCACACAATCCTATTTGGGAGGTAATATTCATAATCTTGCAAAATTTATTGATAATTTTTAAATATGTATTACAAAACAATAACTTAATAAAGAAATGTCATCCTTTAACATTTTTTAAAAATTCAATTTAAATGATTGAAGTGCTAGAATAATTTGTCTAAAACTTAACCATAGAGTTATAATCAAATGGTGCCGTTTTATAATGTAGATTATTATGAAATCTTTCTAAAATATGCAAGATAAATTGTAAGTTAAATCAATTTTATTAATAAATAGTAATCTTTAGAAATAACCCTGATAATTTTGGTGACAAATGTATAAATTTATAAATCATTCAAAAATATTTCAATAATTGGCGTTATAAAATTTAAACAAAAAAGCAAACTTCAATATAAATTAATTGATTCTTTCACTACAGTGACGGCATAAAGAATAGTTTATGGAATCCTTTTGCATGCGAAATGATTCTAAAACATTTGTCAAATAATTTTTCAACCCTTTCTTTCAAATATGTATTTAGTTTAAAATTGAAACTAATAATGCTCTCACAATATTATTTTAATAAATAGTTTGACAATTTCAGGTAACGATAGTGATTATGGTTTTGCCCTTAAACATTTTTTATTCATTTTTTGTAACTTATAGCATGGTCTGTTGAAAAGGCTGATTATTAAATTTTCATTAAAAAATTGCACACTTTTATTTTTATAGTTTTTTTACTCATATCCTTGAAAATAAAATGGAAGAATTTCATAATTATATTATAGATTGAGAACAAAGTGGGGACTTTTATAATTATTATTATAATGAAAGCTTTCCAGATATTCAAATATAAAAGTACGTTCAAGTTTCAAATGACTCGATAAGCATTTTATTAATAATTATTAATCTATGAAAAAAACCCCTGACTAATATCTCAGCAGATATTTATGAATAATTTAAAACAAAGCTACAATAACTAACGTTTTATAAAAATAATCCCTAAAATAGAAAACTTTAATAAATATTAACTAATTTTATCTTTCATTATTTATGGTGAATTTCAGCACGTTCCTTTTTAGAGCTTTAATCTTTAATCTTAATTATAAAAGTCCCCATTCTGATTGAGAATCGTATTTGTCGGTTATTTGCATTTAAATAGTTTATTATTCATAATATTTGATATATAAACAAAAATTAAAACTACAAAGGAAAGAAAGATGTGACCAAAAGTCCTCCTTTACAGATTTTTCTTGCCGTTTAAAGTTTGGCTTAAAATTTTGTATTTAATAAAAAAAATTTAAATTGTCTTTAAAAACTGTAATTTTAACATACTCAACATCTATATAATATCTTAATTTATAAAATGAAATTTTAGACTAAAACATCAATATATTTTTAAATAATTCATTAAATGAATATCTGATTAAATAAGCATGTTATTTCTCTAACGCTAAAAAATATCAATAAATAAATTTGCTTATTTTAATTAAAGAACACTCGTACTCCAAATTTAGCTTAGATTTAGAGTTCTTAATAACATTTTTAATTTATCTAGAATCTACATATAAAGTTTGTTTTAAATTTAAATATTACCGGAAAATATGCTATATTTCTTAAACTACTAAATTTTATTTAATAAACATTTATTCACAAATACATTAATTACTCCAATTGATAATTATGGTAGAAACTTTATTAAATTATTAAATGATGAAATTATTAAATTGGTTTTGCATTTAAGAATTAAAACTATACTAAATTATGATTCATAAAATAAAATATGGAGATTTTACTATTATTTTAAATTTTAGGGGATTTAAATTGAATGTCCAAATTTGTCAATATTTTTTTTAAGTTATTAATAATTATTTTTTCCTGTTTAGAGCACAGAATTAAATGAATAAAATAACTTTTCATTTAGTTAATTATAATAATTTTGAAGAGAGATTTAATAATGGGTCAACTATTGTTTATAAAACAATTTAATTTATTTATTTAACTTAAATTTCAATTAAGGAAATCATTTTTTAAAATATTATTAATCAAGTCATAAATAAAAGCTATAGATTAATAATAACACATAAGAAACTATAAATTGTTATACATTATTATTTTAATTAAATAATAAAAATAATATAGTAAAAACTCCCAAAAAAATTAATATTGATAATAGAATCTATTATTTACGATTTAAAATACATCTGTTTTTAATTATAAAACGCATGTTATTAGAAATGGATGTAAAATTAGGTTTTTAATCGATTTTAAATATAAACCGAAAAAATCGAAACCGGTTCGGTTTTTCCGGTTTTTATTTGAAAATTTCTGATTCGGTTCGGTTGCGTTTCCTAAAATTAGGTTAACATTAGTTTGAATTAAGAAAACTTAATTAACCCTATATTTTTATTATTTTATCACCTAATAATTAATGGTAAATATTTGCTTCCCATGAATTTTTATTGCCATCTATCTTAATAGGAACGCCTGATCACTCTATATCCACTTCTAGATAATGCAATTTATTTAGAAATTACCTCCAAAATTTAAAAAATTAAGATAATGAAAATTAATTATGATTAATTTATAGTAACAATTAATGTCACGTTATTTGATAAAAATATTTTTTATTTTGCTAAAATTATCATAATGCTTTTTACAAAATTTTAATCACTTTGCCGGTTTAGAAGATATTTACTTTTTCCAACCTTCCAAAATTTATGATACACATAATAAGAAAGAATAATTAGAAAAAATTGGTAAATATATTATTGGTATGTTAACAAGTTTATTGATGGAATTTTAAATGTAAATTTTATCAGTTATTCACTCATTATCCTATTTAATAAAATAAATAAATAAAAGTTTTAAAATCACTATGCTATTTTATGAGAATTTGTGATATATATGTAGAATAAACCAAAAATCCATTTAAGATCACAAATTACTTTGCAATTCATTGAGTGAATGAAATATTTTGAAAATTCCAATATAATCTTATATAAGATTGAAATTATTAGAAATTAAGAATAAATTTTGTAATTTTTTAATATTGCTTTAATAATGAATAAGTTATATTTTAATTTGATCCCATGATCTTTAAAATTTTTTAAAAAACAAAAGATCTATAGTGATTTCAAGGTGAAACATTTATAAACAAAAAATCATTTGAAATCAATATAAATATTAATTAACAGAAATCATTTATTTTACCCCTATTAGTTTAATTAAATTTTTATAAAATTTAATCAATTAAATAAGCATATTTTTTAAAAATCTTCAAATTATAATTTTATTAAATTTAATCTAGTCTTATTAATAAAGAATTGAATTATCTTATTTCACCAAATTATTGCTTTTTACTTATTTTCTCTTAATTTTTACTATTATCCGACAAATTTTCCGAATTTTTTGCCTATTATTTCATTTTTTCTCTTGGGGGTATCTTACTTTTCGTCCTAGTGGGGGAGGTATTTTACCTAATTTTTCCCTCTATGGGGGGGGGGGGTATTTTGAACTGTAATAAATGTTATGTTTTATATTTAATTGTATACCCTTTTGGAATAACGGGATTTACGTTTAACCAGATAAGTTTCTTGATACAAATTGGTCATCTAGATCATAAATTATACAACAATTCTATAAACAACTAAATTTTTCTTTGCGACTTAATTGAGGCTAATATTTGGGTTTTTCTCATTAATTTCCAATTTCTGTCTCTGACTAGAAACTTTTTAGATGTGTACAACTTTTAAACTAATTGTTATTTATTAATAATTTTTTCACTAAAATTTTCACTAATAATTTCACTTTTAAAATAAAAACAAAACAAAAACTCAAATCCCTAATTCAGTTAATAAATTACGTTTGAAATTGAAGCTCAATTTTGGAGTGCATACCTTATTTTTACTTATATTAGTTTCCCTAAAAGTTTATTATTACAAACAATAACTTTCTTTAAAACTTAATTATTTTTTTCCATAACTTTTAATCGCAAAAATTTAAAAAATGACAGGATATGATAGATACAGGTTGGTTGGCTTATGTGAAATGGTAGAGAACATCTAGTAGGAAAATAATATCTAAGTTATATATCCACCAGCCTGTGCATTTTTCCGCTAGAGGGCTTCAAATTTGAAAATTTCAAATTCACATAATTGGACATGAATTTCCAAATTCATATGTACTTGTGCATTCTGAAACCGATTCTGACATTATATTTTATGTAACTGCTCAATTTAAAAGATACCATTGAATCTCTATCGATTGAGGGTGGTCAGAAGATGCCAGTCAAAAAAAATGTAAAATAAAAAAATTCTTCAAATTTATTTTACTCTTTATCTACCCTCAAATTTAAACAAAAAAAATATTATTTTTATGAAGACTCGATAAATTAACTAATTGTTTCTTTCTAAAATTTTGATTAAAGGGAGTTTTCGATTTTAGTGAACATAAGGTATGTTTAGAATGTACAGAACAGGTGATTATTTCATGATTCATTTGTATAAGAATTCTAAGATTATTTGGTAAAATCAATTTAACTTAAAAATTTTGTATACAAAATTCACCCATAAAATAAAATTATAACTAGAGTGAACAATGGTATTTGATTATTTAGTATCAAACGTGGTTTGGTCTAACTAAAGTGCGATCTAATCAGTATTTGCTTTCAAAAACAAGTTTAGAAATTTGAGCATCAATAATGTTGCAATATCATTAAAAACTAAAGTTTCTATATTTATAAAAACCAATTTTTTCCCTTTTTCATAAAAATTAAAACAATTTTAGTCAAGATCTTTGTTAAATAATTTCTTATTTATATTATGGATTAATAATATTATTTTGAACAATTTTATTAGATAAAATTTTTCTTCAGAATAAATAAATGTTTACCTTAAAATATTTGATTCATAAAGAATTTTTATAGTTTGGCCATAAGGCAAGTGAAGGGTAGTTATTATTTCATGATTTTATTTTTGAAAAATTACACTGAAATACTTGGAACAGAAATTGAATATTGGCTTTAAAATAATTACATTTTAGATTATTTTATTGTTTACATGATTTTAAGAATTGTAATTTTAATTCAACCACTTCACAAATTTTTACAAAATAACTGAAGATTTTAATTTGGATACAAACTTACTATTATCTTTGCTTGTATTTATTATGCCTTTAAAAATTTATTGATATGTTAACTAAAGTGATTTCAAAAGTGATCTTGGCGCGTTCGGATATTAATTACCTCCTTTTTAATAAAACTTATAAACAAGATATAAAAAATAAAATGAATTTTCATCTAATTTAACCTTGTTTCTTGAAATATTCTCTTCATCCCAATGAGGATTAATTTTTCACAATTTTTTAGCATATTCATTGCTTTTTTGAATGTGGAGTCAGGTTTGTCAAACATACTATATGCAGTTGTTAATATAAAAAAAATAGTAACTTTCAGCGGCATAATTTTTATCCCTTTGTCATATTTTTAGTGCATACAGGGCATACATTAAATTTTATGCAAATCAGCATATGAATAAATTAGTTAAAAGTCTTTTTTAAGACTAACTAGTCAAATAATTGTGATTATAAAAATAATTTAAAATTAATTTTTTTTAATTATTTAAGTGTTTATAAACACTATTTATAATTAATCTTTGTTAAGTTTTAATATGTATAAAAATAATAAAATTTTTTGATACAGTTTTAGCCTATAATAGACTAAATTGTGATTAAAATTAGTCAGTTTTATTAAATAATAAAATAATGATTGAACGATTAGTGTTAAGGCAAAATTTCCGAATTATAAATAAGTATATCAAGAAAATCCCATATCAAAAATAAAATAAAAAACTTCAAAAACTTCAGAAACAACATTCTAGAAAGGAACATGGACATTTAAACAAAAAATATTAGCAAGTTATATGATATCGCATAATATTGCTGAAAATTTCAAACCTTTCACAATTAGTAATTTAATTAAATAATGCATGATTGAATCAGTAAAAATAATTTGCTCAGGTTATCTAGAAGAATTTAATAAATATAAATTGACAAATCAAACAATATTCAAATAAGTTCCAGAATTAGATAATAATTAAAAATATTTTTGAAAAGAAAACTGTGAAAATTTTGAATATTTTTGGATTTCCCTAGATGAAAAAAGGTATTGTAATAGCATTTGTCATTTATCTGTTTTTATCAAAGGAATCTTTAATTATTGTACAATTACAGAAGAATTATTAAATATTTTGGTTATTAAAAATAAATAACCTTAAAAATTTCTTGAAAATATTTTTATAATTTTAGAAAATTATAATTTAGATCGCAATAAATTAATATCAATTACTACAGATGGATGTCCATTCTTAACAGGTTGTTAAACAGGAATGGCTTAGTTATTTAAAATTATCTAGGTAAAATTCCATTAGGAATTTTCATTGTAAATTACATCAGGAGAGTTTAATTGGTATAAAGATAAAACTAGGGGAACAATTAATCTTGTCAATTGTATTTTAAATAATTTTAAAAATAAAAATTTATTATATACAGAATTAAAAATTATATTTACAAGATTATATATCTAAATATGAAAATTTATTATACTATAGTGAGGGTGGATGGTTGTCAAAAGTTTTATGATATGAGAGAACTTGATTAATTTTATTTCAAAGTTTTTAATTTTAAAATGAATTATTTTGTCGAAAATAGTTATTTAATTTTTAATTTATTGTTGATTTGCTGCTTCATTTAAATAAATTAAATATACAAATGCAAGGCAGGGTGATGTTAATTGTTGAATTAATTAATATTCTTGATAGTTTAATTTTATAATCGATAATTTGATAAGTAGTTTTAATCAAGGTGATTTTTCTTAATTTTTCTATTTATATATTCAGTCAACGTAAAGCGTAACTGAATTTTGAAAATGGTTATTTGAGAAACTAAAGAATAATAAATGCGAACTGTTCTTCATAACATCGCAAAGTTTGCATTACCTTAACTTCCTTTTGATGTGCAAAATTTAGTTTTAAATTTTTATTCTCATATTTCTTAATCTACAAAAAGAATCATACAATTAAAGTATTATTTCGATTATTGTGATAAAGAATACGAATCAATAAGAAGACATATAGTCACTCGTTGGCTGAGTTTATAACCATAAGTCACTCGTTGAAAAAATAATGATGTTTATCAAAATTCGTGACTAATTATTGAGGTGGTTTTGGCTTTTCCTATAAGAAAGGAATTTGTTTAATATGTTTTTAATTCTCTTAAAGACAATTGGTCTGACAAAAGAAACTGAATTTCTATTTCATTAATTAAAGCTAAAATTTATATCAAAAATATTTTAAATTTTAATTGTTTAGAATTCAAAGAATTTATAAAAAATAATAATTGTATTAAGTACACAAAATCTATCACCAAGTATAAATTTATCAAATAAAAACCATTTGACATCTAATTTTTTATTTCCCCTTATTTCCTTTTAAAAATTCCTTTATTAGGATATTTTTAGTTAGCAACACTAACTGAATATTAAAAATTCCAAACGCATAAAATTGTCTAATTTACAAATTTTAATTGAATATTTTAAAAAGTCAATTTGAAAAATTTTACAAAAATCGTTATTTCACTAAACGTCATAGGTTTTTCGTCTTAATTTTGATTAAGTGTTAGAAATTATAGCTACAATCCTTTTCTATCCTAACAAACCCCACCACAAATGTATAATAAGGCAAATTTTAGCCCACAAATAAAATTAACGATACTACAAATATAACAAACAACGAATGGAATAAAATATACAGTAGTGGAAATATCTATGCACCTGTGAATAAACCTTGATAACTTTTTAATGAATGTATAGATTTTGATGCGGTATTCACTAAAATGAACTAGGATAATTAACATTTATAAAAAAAAATTTGAAAAAACTTTCACAAAGATAAAATTATTTAAATTGTTTATTTAAAAATTTGGTAAATTTTATAAATTTATTTATATTACACAATATTTTTACAGACAAATTCATATAAATGTATATATTTTTGTAATCAACATGTCGAAAGAAAAATATTGTGATGGTCAAATGGTCGCCATGGCTAAATTTTTGACGTTTGACGTTTGACGAAAAAATTTTCAAATAAATTATCAATGTAATACATGAATAAGATAGAGAATTTTACGCTGATCATGAAAATGTATATATTATTAAACTATTATAGAAGGATCGTTGAATATTGTAAAGAAATTATATTTTTAAGATAATAATTTAAATAAATTAAAAGGATTAAATTTGAATTCAATTTTAATATTCAATATCAGCGTTAAATTCTCTATCGGATTCATGTATTACATTGATGTTTATTTCAAAATATTTTTTAAAACGTGGTCAAAAAATTGGCCAAGGCGACCAATTGACCGTCACAATATTTTTCTTTTGATATGTTGATAACAAAAATATATACATTTATATGAATTTGTCTGTAAAAATATTAATTAATATAAACAAATGTATAAAATTTATCAAATTTTTAATAAACAATTTAAATTATTTTATCTTGGTAAAAATTTTTTCAAGTTTAATTTTTTATAAATGCTAAATATTCTAGATCATTTTAATAAAAAACCACATCAAAATCAATGCATCAATTAAAAGGTTATCAAGGTTTAATCATAGATCCATAGATATTTCCACTAATGTATATTTATACAAAAGTATTAGCTTAACACATTTTTATTGTCAAGATATCGACAAAAATTTATTAAGCTGTATCAGTATACAAATGAGCTCATTTTGGCATAAAACCTCTTCCTTCAACCAAATGCTTAAATATCCTGTTCAAATTAACGATCAGTCACTGTAAAATAATTTAATATACATTTTTGTATAAAATAATAGTAATATAATTTTTAAAATACTTATCAATAAGTTTTTAATCTTTATATTTTATAAAAGGCTTGTATTTGTTTATCATTAAAAAGTTACAGTTTATTTTATTAAAATATAAAATGAACTTTTAGATAAAAAGTATAATATTAAATTCTCGCACAAATTTTATTCTAGTTTATTTATGAAAGCAAAATACAATAACTATCACGAACAAATTAAATTAATTTAGATTAGAATTTAAATTAGATATAACATTTATACTTATAATCTTTAATATAAATATCAATTTGTGTTCATATTTAATAATAATACTATAATTGTGAAAAATTTGTCTTATTTTAAAACTATTTTTCAATTTTAGTATATCCTTTCAGATATATAAGCTACTTCGATTATTTTTAATGTTTTAAAAATATTTTATTTTCAATTAAAGCATATCTCACGATATCTTTTAATATACACTCAAACTTCCATAACTTCACCCCTCTATTATGGAAACACCTCTATAAAGGAAACTGATTTCCAGGACCCGATTCACTTCCATAG
>JAQFZM010002588.1:0-13159 GCA_034695785.1 Galumna obvia | reverse complement strand
AAAATTTTGAAAATTTTACAAAATTGTCTTTTTTGCCGAAAATTCTTAGTTTTTTGCATTAATTTTGATAAAATGCGATAAAATATGACTGATTAAAGTCATATAAGTCAGAAAAATCCTTATAATTGATGTTTTATGTGTTTTTAAGCAATTTTGGGTCATTTTCAAAATACCCCCTCATACCTCCCCTTAGCTCGGACCAAAATACCCTACCCTTATACCCCCCTTAAACCTCGGTCTTTTGCCAAGCCTGTAATAAGTAAAGAATAAAATGTTTAAATTTTATGAGAGATACAGTTAAGGACAAAACTACCCTAGGTCACATAAACCTTGACAGTTTTTGATTGGATCAAGATATTTTAAAACGTTTAAAATAAATTGAACTAGAATAATTAGAGTATATGAAAAATAAATAAAAAGAATTTTATATCCTAATGAAATTATTTTATGTTCAAGTAAAATAAACCAATACTTTTTTTAATTAATAGATAAATTTTATATAATTGCTACATAAACAATTAAATTTTTTAAATATTTCTGATAGAGGAAAAAGGCTGTTTTAAATGACACCAAGATCTTTGAAATCAGATAACAAACAAAAGAGCCATGCTAATTAAAAAAATGGTTGTGACCGAAAATTCTCATAGCCTATTGCTATAGAAATCTGAAAATATTGATAAGTCATTTGTTTTGTGATATTTCAATTAAGGAAGACAAAATAAACAACATTGTTGCTGGATACTCTTTGATTAAACTTTAAACAATATAGCAATAAGAAGTCAAATTTGACGATTTTTATTGAATTTTTCAAAGTTTTAATTCTAAAAGATAAAAAAATAAGTTTATCATGATACAAATTTCTTGGTATTAATTTTTTATAAACTCTAATTATCCTTGATCATTTTAGTGAAAACCTTTTTGAAATCAGTTGATCCATTCAAAAAATATCAAGGTATAAGTAACCGAGGGTTGTTTTGTCCTTAACTGTATATTTAAATATATTTAATCCTAAATATTATATATAATATATACGTATAATAATATATTCGCTATTAATTATTAAATATTTATTTACTGATTTTATCTCAATAAATTTAAAACTCATTGAAATATATAACTTAGGTTAGAATAGGGATTTAATATAATTAAAATTAAAATTATTAATTATTTTTAATTTCAAAACTCCTTTTAAAATACTCTAGGGACCTTCTTCGATATGGTAATGGAAATTGAAAAATAGGCCATGATTAAATTATTTTAAACAAGCTGACTTGGATTCTCAATTTGAAACTTGCGTATAACCTTTTTAAGAAAGTAAAATACCATGACCAAAATAATGAAAGATTTCTCAAAAAGCTATAATTTAAACTTTATCAAGATTGATTAACATTTATTAATTCCATTGATAAATAAGATTCAATTAATGAAAATACTAATATTAAAATTAATAGAGTTATTGAAATAAAATTGTTTTACACATTATATTTTAACATTACAATTCAACTTGCTAAAAATTAAATTTTAGTTTGCCTTTGAAACCTTTTTGAAAAATCTTTTAATAATTTTTCTAATGGGGTTCTCTGTCTTAAAATGGTCTTACGCTAGTTTTAACTTGAGAATCAGAATCAACATGTTTAATAGAATTTATCCATGGTCTTAATTTTTCAATTCCATGACCATTTACTAGAAGGTCCCTAAATAAATAAAAAATAAAAATAATCACGGGAAAGAGGAGATCACTTACTATTTATAATTATTGTATTATTAATAATTTTTTATATAAAATAAATTGCGCTGAACCTATTTATCTAAATTTAGTATAAAGTTTTGTAAAACAATTATTCAATCAATTGATAAAAAGTGATTCATTAGTAGTGAATCACTACATATAAAAATATTTATTAAAATTAATATTTCTTTATATAATATTAAAAATTTTTGATAAAATTTAGAATATGAGATTTCATAGAGTTATTAAATAATCAAGGTTATATGTGATAAATATATATTATCAAATATAAAGTAAATAAGTATTATATTACTAAAAATAAACGTTTTCGATTCAATTGCAATTCGATTTATTGTAATTCTTAAAGTAATTTAAATACCTTATTATATAATTGTTCATCAAAAAAGGTTCATCCAAGGTACTTCACCGAGCTTGAAATTCTTTCCAAATTATATACGCTTTAATAGCCGACCTATAGATTTCTTATGCCATTTGAAACACTTATATTTATTGACTTCGCTCTAAGAAGGGATTCCGCAGTAGTCTTGAGTGAAAGTGTATTTCCCTGAATGAGAGTAATTGATTACACTCTATTTTTTTTATTAAAGTTTTACTTTAAAATAAAAATTTTATTGAGAACTCACTCGTAATGTAAAAGAAAGGCAAACATTTGTAGCTCAACTTTTGTTAGCCTCATATTTTGAAAGACCAAATTCATATACACAGAACAATGTGTTCACATATCTAATCAAAAATTTACTTTACTTAGAATTAGTTCTGAACATAATATAAAAGGTTGAATAATGTGTTTAAAATGAGACTCGAACTGGAGGTACAAGGTACAAGATAAATGAGACAAACAAATTTAATTTGTCTCTAAATAAACAAGATAAAAAGTAAGAAAAGCACTAAATGTTTGTAATAATAACTTCTGTCTAAACATTGAAACAAAATCTTTTATTAATTTAATGCAAACAAAATGTCAAAAGAAAAATAAAACTGAAACACAAAATGAGTTTTGATTTCATATTTATATTTAAAAGATAGCAATCATTTAATACTAGAAATGGAAATAATAGGATAAGCAATGAGAGTTCAAATTTAGCAAGCTAATTGTTTATAATAATAATAATTACTACATTTTATGTTTTCAATATATAAATGTAAGATATTATTTAAAACAATTAAAAAAATTTGATCTAAAAATTAGTAAATATTTTTTAAAATATAATAATAACTCAAAATTTAAAAAATATTGAATTCTTATAAATTATTTAATTGATGTGATCTAAGGTTTAAAATGAGCCTAAACTTATTTACAAAAATTTTGATCTAACTCAATTAAACGATATAGATGTGAATGGCTTAATTAAATATCTTATTTTTCCAATTTTAGACTTATATTTACAAATATTTATTAATATTTCTTAAGCAATAGAAAAGTTATTAATTTTCTTTGATTATCAAATACTAACATATTTTTTGACTGAAATAAATAATTTAAACAAATAATCTGAAAGCATAATTACAGTCTATCTTGCATGGGTTTTAAACTTTTCGTAATGGTTGGTTTTTTCTTCATTTCATTTAAGTCTCGTCTTTTACCTGAAATTTTGGAAATTAGATGAATTGGAACTGAATTGTTGGTATGGAAAGGAAATTGAATAAAAATTAGAAATCATTAATGAAAGATATAAATATAGATATTCTTTTAAAAAATTTAAATAAATTTTTTTGAAATTATTTAAGTCTTTTAATTTTAATGCAATCATTTGACTCGATTTCGATCAAAACTTTCATTAAAATAGAGATAAAAACCAAAATTATATAATCAGAGAACAGGACTTAAGAGAAGATTCCTTTCTATCCATTTCTTATAATTCAGTCAATAATTTTTTAAAAACTTAAGTGAAAATATTTTGAAAGTAATTTTTGAATGGTTATTGAATTTTGATTGTAGTATAGTCTTAATATTTTAAATATTTTTCATTAAAGATAACTTTACTCAACAAAATTTTACATTTTATTTATATTTATTTTAGTTTACTTTAATATAATATGTTTTAAGAGTTGCTTTTTTAACAAACATTACGTTATTTAGAAATATTTTGCGTATTCATAATATATTTATTTCAATCTAAAGTTTGTCAGAAAATGATGTATTTTTTAATGTTTTTATAAAAATAAATTTTAATGGAATTCAATGATTAATATAATACTTCTTAATTTATTGTTAAAATAGTTATAATTTTTAGACCCATTTTAGCCAAATTGTGGCTTTTATTGGGATTTAATTATTTTTAGATAATTCAATAATTATATCTGAAATAATGTTTGAAAATTTCCTAAATTATTGCATTAAAATTATTTTAAAACAGATACTCTTTTAATATACTATTAATAATAAGATTTAAAAGTTTTAACGTGTTTTTGAATGGTTTTACGCATATTATTGAGTCGTATATAAAGTAATGATAGAAACAAATTAATATCATTTGTAAAATAAAATCTAAATATTAATAAACCTTAACTTTAATTTAATTTAATTTTACAGAAATGGCTCTCAAGTTCTCCGTTTGTGTGATTATTGTGGGAATTCTATTCCTATTTATAAAATTGTCTGAACAACAATAATTAAGTATTTATTTTGCATTAATAATATTCTTAATACAACAGATCAGAAGGGAATGATTGTAAAGGATAAGTTTATAAATGATATTTTTTATAAGCAATTTAGTGAGACTTTTAATGTAAAAAAATGTCAAATATTTGCATTTAATATAATAGGGTTCTGACTATACTAATTATATGCAAGAATTCTTAATATTAAAACGGGATTGATGTATGCCATTACAACAATAATCATGTTAATTTAAAAAGAAGTGCATTTTCTAGAAAAATATTTTTTAAATAAAGAAGCGATCTTGTAATTTTATTCAGAACTTGAAAATGATTTTGTCCATTGTGTTCATCCACCAATTCTTCAAACTAGTTGAATTCTTCTCTTGAAGTTTAAGCTTAAATACAATAATATTACTTTTATTTTTTTGTTCTGATATTTTATGTTCAATTTTCCATAAATTCAAATCTTGCCAGATAATTAATAAGTGTCCATTAAATGTCTCATCACATTCAACATTTTTATTCCACATTTCATTTATGTCCTAAAGTTATTAGAAATTAATTTTTTTCTAACTTTAAAATATTTGATGCCATCCATTGTTTGATTTAAATTTTTTAATAGATATAAATAACCATGATAAATAAATGTGTGTTTGTTAATCTGATAGTTTCATATTATATAATATTCAGTACTGAAAGCCATTTCTCTCAAATAGAGAGGATTTAAATATTTTCTGTATAAATAAAAGTTACAAAATTAATGATTATTTATAAATATATTTACATGTATTTAATCCAAAGTGTTGTATATATCATTCTTATATAAATATTAATGAATATTTACTATTAATTTTTTATTACTTTTTTACCTAGATTATATATATTTAAAACTTAGTTTAATATAAAACTTCGACGTTAGATAAGTATTTTATTATAAATTATGTTAAAATTACTAATTATTCTTAATTTCAGAAACACTTCTTAAAATTCTCATATAATCAAGAGGATATTGCCATAACTTTTCTATTTGTAATAAAAATATTTTTTTTTAATTCACATAAAATTGATTGCTGTGTATATACTCATTTAAATTGTATATAAATTGTTGTATAATAATGGGATAATTTATTGATATCAAGTTATTCATTAGTAGTGAATCACTAAATATAAAAAAATCACTTTAAATAAATACAGTTTAGACCAGACTTTAGTCAAAAGTCTAAAATTCAAAATTCGGTCAAAACCTGATTTTTCGGCTCAGAGGGGGTAATTTCAGGAATCTTAGGGGGTATTTAGAAATAACACCCTTTTTAGCCATCTCTGCTTATACTCTTTTAGTCAAAATTTTTCAGAAATGATTCATGAAACTAATATTATCAAAATATAATCAAAATGGTTTTAAACTTTACTTAAATTTTATAGTTTTTGGATATAAAATGGACACCAGAACCGATCGATGACTACTGAAAATAATAGGGATAAGTGTTTTAATGCAAATTGCATAAAAATTAATGGGAAGAAATAATGAATTTTGTTACATATTATGTATATAAAATAAACGAAAGACGAAGGATAGATGAGATAACTTATAATTGAGGAAAATGAAAGTTTATTTTACAATTAATTGACAATTAAAATGAAAGCTTAAAAATTTTTAGAAAAATAACTGATTTAAGAGTTAGAAATGATATTTTAATTATTTGATTAAAAGATAAATTGTGAAAAACACAATATCACTAATCTTAAGCTTATAATCTGATTTTAAAATAAAAGTTTAAAATTATTCAATATTTTTACGTTGATTTTATTTTAGTCAAATTCGATTTTATTCATTGATTTTAAGTGTAACTTCAGCTGGTAAAAATTGTGTCCCGACTGTATTTATTAATATATTTGATAAAAATTGTACGAACATTTTACAACATTTTAATTATCTGAGATTTCAAATAGTTATTAAATAATCAAGGTTATATGTAATCAAACAATATTATCATAAAGTATATAAACAATATAAAGTATATAATAAACAGTAAATTATTAAATATAAAACTATTTCTTTTCACTATTTATCGATATTTTAAAAATTATTTAAATACCTTAAAACAACTTTTGTTCATCGATAAAAAAAATTCATCCAGGGCACATCACTGAGGGTGGTGTTCTTTTCTAAAATATAAACGATTTGATGGCAGATCGAAACGATTCTTATGCCATTTGAAACACATATCGTTATAGCCTTCACTCCAAGAAGTGTTTCCGCAGTAGTTTTGAGTGAAAGTGTATTTCCCTGAATGAGAGCCATAGAATACACTCTATTTATTTGAAGTTTTAATTTAAAAATTAAATTAAATTTTAAATTTTATTGAGAACTCACTTGTTTTGAATCTTAAAGACTTCCATTTATTGCTCAATAAGTGTTCGTAAAATTAATTGAAAAACCAAGTTTATATAGACATGACAAAAAATGTGTTCACATACATAACCAAAGATAGAATGCACTTAATATTTAGAAAAAGTTTTGAAAAGATTATAAAGAATAGAATAATGTGTTTAAAGTCTATAAAAGGAGGTATAAAATCCAAGATAATTATACGAACAAATTTAAATTATCTGTAAATAATCAAAGTATTTACAGTACAAAGTACGAAATGCACTAAATGTTTAAAATAATAAATTCTATCTAAACATTGAAACTAAATCTTTTATTTATTTAAATCAAACAAAATATTTAAATCAAATAAAAGAAAAATAAAAACTGAAACTCAAAATGTGTTTTGTTTTTATTTTTATATTTAATAGATTGGAATCATTTAATACTAAAATAGCAAAAATAGAATATTCAATTAGAGATCAAATTTAGCAAGCTAATTGTTTTTTAATAATAATAACTGCATTCTTTATATTTTTACTAAATTTCATTTTATTTAAATCTATTATAATAACTTTTATAAAAGTAATATAATAAAAATTTGATCTAAAAATTTGAAAATATTTCTATACAATTAAGAATATCTCGAACTTTAAAAAAAATATTTAAATAATATAAATAGTTTAATTGATGTAACCTAAGTTTAAAATGAGACTAAACATCATTAATAATATTTTAATCTGACACACAGTTATTGGATAAAGAATGGCCTAATTAACTAGCTTACTTTTCCCAATTTTGGACTTTGGATAATATTTTCTAATATAGAGAAAATTTGTTATTTTTATTGTTTATCACTGCTTACATATTAATTGGAAATAAATAAATGACACTCAAATACATTGTCTGAAAACATGTAAACATGAAAAAATATAATTGTCTGAAAACATAATTATAATAAAACAAATGAAATTGATTTCCAATTTATTTAACTATGTTAATTTGAATGAGAAAATCAACATAACTTAATATAAATGTCAAAACCATTCGAAATATTTAACTGAAATAATTTAGGCATTAATTTTAAATTAGTTAATATAATTTTATTTTTAAATGTATAAATAGCACTTTAATTTTTTTTTATTTATAAACTCTTAAATTATTTTATTAATTAAGATATTCATCGAATAATAGAATTTTAATAAAAATCACAAAATTATTAAAATTATTTAATAAATAAAATTTTGAAAAAAACTTATATTTTATGCAATTTTTGTTATACAAATTAAATTAGATTCTATCATTTCATATTTATTTTTGAGATTATGGTTATCAAGATTATTAATATTATCAGATAAAATTTTAATTAAACATTAACTAAAAATTTATTTAAAGAATAAAAATTGAAATTCTCTGAGTAATAGCCAAGTTTGTAATTAATTATTAGATCTGGATTTTAGTCTTCTCTTAAAATATTTTTGAGAATAACTTGGTAAATTCAAAATTAAAATCAAATCAAATTGAAGACCATGAAATTCCTTTAATTTCTGTGCCAATAGTCTCATATTCAGATATTTATGTTAAATTTTATTGAATGCTAATTAGAAGAAACTATCATGCCAATCATGGTATTTCTATATTACTCTTAAATATAAATTCTAGCTTAAAATATTGCTGTGTCATCCTAGTCATAAAAGAAATTAATATTGATTGAGAAATTAATAATAAAGAACTTTTAGAAAATAAACTTACCATTTTACATTTTGGGGGCATACAAGTTGAACATTTAGTTATATCAGTAACCTTTAGAGATGGACAGAATATATTAAAAATGGTCACTCTTAGTGCACTCATTTAATAAATAAAATCTTGTATAAAAACAATGTTTTATGCAATATATTTTGGTACATAAATTAAATCTAGTTAATAAATTAATTTTTAAAGAAAGATTTGAAAACGACTCCGAAGAGATTTAAATGAAATGATTTTTGTGATTCATATACGTTCAATTACTAACAATTTAGTGAATAAAATATCATCCTTTAAATATCATAAATACTAAAATATTTTATTTCAAGTTAACAACAATTTTTAATTTTAAATTGTTTTTCTTTAAAAAAAAATTTTTAGGAAAAAATCTTAGGATAATCTTTTGGATTGAATAAAATTTTGCAATAATTATATAATTCTAATAATTTAAAGATTATTTTAAAACAAAATATAGATATGGTTTTAAACACATTTAATTCAAATAAATAATTTAATTAAAACACTTTAATTAAACTAAAAAATTAGAAATTAATTCATATTGTATTTTGAGTTTTGCAAGATATTTCTCTGAATATGATAAATGTAATAACATTTGAGTTGTTCTATGCAGAAAAGTGCTTTTCGGTTTGTTAGGCTTTAGTATTAAAGGTCCAAAATAAACACAAACACAAAACCTGTTATTTTGCGCCAAAAACTATTGTCAATTTGTAAACATTGTGTTCTAAACATTTTAAATTCATTTAAAAGTGATAAATTAATTATTAAAAATGTTGGAATTAGCCCTGGAAAAAGGAGACATAAACTTTCTTTTAGAATTTATATCACCTAAAAATAGATCATTCTATGAAAATTATTTAATAAACATGACTAAATATACTGATGAATGATGTTCAGATAATGAATTTAAATGTTATTAATATTATATATTATTTCTGTAAATATTTTATAATTATTTCAAAATAAATTGTATTTATTTGGAAATGTATTTATAAAGCATTTCTCTATATCGATGATTTGAACCTTTTTATAACTTACTACTACTCTCTGAAAAGCTTTTTTCTGCATAGACCGACACATTTTTATAAAGTATATAAATCTAGACAATACATTTTCGAAAGTGTTTATAATTCAATATAAGTTTAAAAGGGTTTATATTATGTATTAAATATAAACAAATTATTTATTGAGACTTTTAATGTTAAATAAAGCGGAAGATTTCTATTTAATTTCTATAAATTTATATTAATTGTTGTGCAAATTGTAAGTAATTTATTTTATGATTTTGCAGAATATTTAAATTTAGCTTTTTGAAACACAAATGAGATTTTATCAATTTGTAATTTTAGAAATAAAATATGATCAAAATTTACAATTATAATGATAATTGCAATAATAATTTGCTATAAGTAAGTTCTGAAACACTTCTTAACTACTTCTCCCCATTGAAATGATTGCGTCCATTGTGTTTATCATCCATTTTTTCCATTAATTTAATAACATAAAATTTTATTATTGCTCTTGCAATTCATTCTTGTGAGATTTGAAAAAATATGTAAAAATTCCAATGATACGACTCCTTCGAGCACAACATCAATGCCTAAATTAGTAACTTGTCATCTTAAATACATACGACGCGACTGTAAGTATTACATTGACTGCTATCGGGGGTATTGTAGGCAAAACTTCTATCCAAAACACAAGTATTAGAATCATGAACTCAAAAAGAGGGATGACTTAAACAACGTTCCCGAATGTCCGGCTATTTATGAGGATATGAAGCACTCCCCCATAAAACCAGAGACTATCAATCAATTGTCTTTTGATCTTATGTGTTCAAATTTCCAGATCTTCAAATCTTGCCAGGTAATTATTAAGTCCTTAGTCCTTTGAATTTCTAATGAATCGACATTTAAGCCCATTTATCATTAATGCCCTAAAATTGTTTAAATTAATTTTATTCAAACTTTAAAATTAAGTTCTTATCTCTTTTATATTTGATATCATCCATAGTTTAATTTAGAAATTTTTTATAGGTTTGAATCACCATCATCATTATTGAATGATTGTAGATTCGGCACATTTATTTAATATTAAGCATTGAAAACCATTTCTCTCAAATATAGACGATATAAACATTTTCTGTAAAATTAAATGTTCAATCAATCAATTTCCTTAATGTCTTTTATACCTTATTGGTGTCGAGACAACCGGCCGGCAATCTTAGCCCTCCATAAATCACGATCCGCAACTACAGATTGAACCGGATAAAAGGCAACCTTAAACCGCCCTTGAAATAAAAGTTTAATTCAATAATTACGTAATAAATTATTATTTTATAATAAATATTTAAATGTATTTAATTCCTAATTTTTAAATAATATAAACGTGAAATCACTATATATATATAACTGTATATTTATTATTAATTATTGGTTTGAAGATTATATTTCAAAATTTAAAACTCATTTCAATATATAACTCTTGGATTAGAAAAGTATATTAATAAGTTTTTGTTAAAATTATTAATTATTCTTAATTTCCGAACTTCTCTTAAATACTAAAATAATAAAAAAAGAAAAAAATAACCAAGGAGAAATTGAGATGAATTTTCCATTTGTAATAAAATTACAATTTAAAAACTTGAATATAAAATAAATTGCACTGTACAGTCATTAACTTTAAGCCTTGTTCAACTTTTGTATCATTCCTTTTATTTTTTTATA
The DNA here is from genome assembly GCA_034695785.1 of Galumna obvia. Classification (NCBI taxonomy): domain Eukaryota; kingdom Metazoa; phylum Arthropoda; class Arachnida; order Sarcoptiformes; family Galumnidae; genus Galumna; species Galumna obvia. The sequence goes on along the minus strand of JAQFZM010002588.1, from coordinate 1,947 downwards.
AAATTTATTAAATTTATTATCAAAATATAAGTAATGATATAAAAGTTGAACAAGGCTTAAAGTTAATGACTGTACAGTATGTAATGATTAAAGAGAAGTTCGCGAAGAAGATTTGTCTTCCGGACATGTTCTTTATGAACAGTAAAAAGATATCACTTTACACGAGTTCTAACTTTTAAAATAATGTTATGTTGAAAATCAATTCAAAAGGAGAAATGTATGTACAGTGTTTGTATTCAATTTGAGCTTGATTCAATTAAATTTTGAAAAAATTAAGATAGAATTTTAAATAGATAGATTTTTTAAAAATAAAACTAGGTTTACTGTTGTGAGTATCTGTCAAATGGATCTGAAATACTTCCCAATGGATACACAAATATGGCTGATATATATCCAGAACTATTCATACAATGATAATGACCTAGATTACGATCTTGTTAAAGAACCTGTTTTGAATAACAGACACACTTTAAACAATTTCAGAGTTTTTTAAAGAACAAAACTGGATATTCTTCGAATTCTATATACCCTAGTAATAATAAAAAGTAAAATGGTAATATTACTAATAAGTTAATTTTTTTTCAAATTAAACTTGTAAATTTTACTAAATTTTAAAATGATTTGGAGTAAAGTATTTCATGAAATAGTGTTGAGCCGTTCAATCGGTTATTATATAAATCAGGTCTATATTCTGACCCTTATGATTGTCATTATATCGTGGATACCAATTTGGTTGGAATGACAATCATGCGAGGGTTGGACTCGGAATGTCAACAGTACTAACGAGGACAAATCTTGTGACGAACACAAACCAATCGATGCCTAAGATTTCATATATGAAGTTATTAGACATTTATTTGGAGGTCTGTTTTGCAATGGTTTTCACTTCACTCATACAATACGCTGTCGTCGGATACTTTCCTTCGAAATCTAATAATAAAATATTAGATTTGAATCAATTGGAAACGAACGACAAAACAAAATGTACGGTTTCATCGAGAAGAATAGACTTTCACTCGCGATGGGTATTCCCATTGGCTTTCATTCTCTTTAATATTGTTTATTGATTTATATTCATAACACTAATCAGTTCTCCAATCAATGGTATGATTCCAATCGATGTAATTTATAATTAGTTTTAAAATATTTGTAAATTTGAGTTTTAGCTCAATAATACAAAAATAATTGTAACTAAAAATATTTAAAACAAATATTAATTTATTTATAAATTTAAAATTATAAAGAATAATTAATTTGCTAGTTAGATAATGTGTACAAGATTATCACTGAATTGTTTTTCAAATGCACAAATGTAATTATATAAGAATTGTTCCTTCATCTGAAATATCTTTGTGTATATCGTCAATAAAACTATTATTTTTTCCAAATACCAAACGCTTAAAAATTTCCATTTCATGTTTACCCTTTAATATTACCGAGTTTCCTTTACGTATTGATTCATAATCATATTTAAGTTTAATTTCTATTCTGAAATTTATATCTCTTGGCAATATGTTACTGTTTTCCTTGAGTTTTTTAAAATATAATTCAAATTTACCTTTAGATTCATCGTATGATTTGATATCAAAATATTCATTAATATAAATATTAGGAAATGGCTTCTCCTTTATTCTCAAATCAAAATAGTTTATTTGTATTTTTAAAATTTTCCGGTGAAATAATTCATCACTTAAATCAATCATTTCTATTTGTTGTGAACTTATAACTCTATACCTTAAAATACCCGCAAATGGAGACAATAATAAAGTGCACGACATAAGCCAAACATCGGACAGTATTTTATTCGTTTCATTAAATCGAAGCGAAAAATAATCGGATAAAACTATAGATAAATTCGACCAAAGATTTTGAAAGAATTTTTTAATAGACTTTTGGAAAATGGCAGAAAATAATGAGAGGAATAGAATGGATGCAAATATTCCATAA
>JAQFZM010002587.1:0-13161 GCA_034695785.1 Galumna obvia | reverse complement strand
GATATTGTATTGTGTGTTAATTTTAATATAATTCTTAGTTTATAATTTTACATATAAAATAAACCAACAGAAAAAGTATTTATAAATTAATTTTTTTATCTTTTTATTAGAATAAACTGTAAGATATTTAATGAAATGATATATTATTTAATGAATTTAAAGCTTTAATATTAAGACTGAAAATAGATCTAAATAATATTTTAGAAAAGTCCAAGAAACTTTTGCTAAAACTCTCTCAATTACAAATTATTTACCACTAAATCATTAATAAAGTAATTGAATTTATTATTCAAAATCGTTTTTTAAATTCTATTTAATTTTTTCAAGAATAAAATGATAAAGAAATCCCTTCAAAGCCAAGATAGTTCAAAATAAAGCTATTCAATAATTTATAAATCAATTTATAGAAAAAAAGGGTTAGATCATCTATTTCAATATATTGTCCTATTGATTGTGTCTCAAAAATGATAATCTCATAAACGTTTAATATTAAAAGAGATACTGAAACCTATTGAGCATTAAAATGGCCTATAATCCAAGAGTGGTCGTTATTGATTTTATTGAAGTATACTATAGATGTATTCAAATAATTTAGTTTTAGTTATGAATCTGAATGCGTTTCTTTCATATAAAGATATATCCGATAGAATAAGTCTATTTTACTTTTTAATCGGTCGCCAAACCTCTTGTTTGAATTTGAAAACAATTAATTTATAATCTTTCAATATTTTGCAATCAATTGTCTTTTTTTTCTGAAACCCTATCCTCTGAATATTATTATAAATAAAAGTGGGGCCAAAGTCGATTATACCCAATTATTTACATAAAATATTTAAAGGGTTTTTTTGTATGAAAACTTTTGTTTTAAACCTTATATTAAACGAATTAAATTTAGCGTAAACCAAATTATTTATCTGTTTATCACAATGGCTGCCCTATCGATTGCCTGATCTTTTCAAAATATTTATTAAAAAAGTTATGAAAATTAATTCATTCACAAACCTCTGGTGAAAGGAAAATATAAATCAAATATAAATCAATAATTTAATTAATAAAATATTTTAAACTGTAAATAATATTTCTTTTATTCATTTAAATATTAAGATTATTTTAAATTACTTTTGTTTTTCACTTTTTGTTATATTCTGATAATTTTGACATATTGTGGTTTGATAAATTTATTGAATTTTTGAAACTGTTTGTATTTCAAACGACTCTTCGAAGCCTTTACAATCCATAAACGGTCCCCTTAAGAGTGGATGATCACCACTCTGAGCCTACCCTTTGGTCAGTGCTTTTTTTAGCTTGTTTTAATAGTTTATAATATTATTTTGAATGATTTAAATTATATTTAAAAATAAAATTTTGTTATTATTGCTGTTATTCAAGTAACAATTTAGGTATATTTTGGATATAAATACAATTATTTAAATAAAAAATTACTGTTTATAATAAAAGATAATAATTATTTGATATGCGCGCGATTACAACAAATTCCAAAGAACTGATCTATAAATAAACTTTATGTCTATAAATTGATTCCATAGATTATTCTTAAATTGTTTAATTATGACAATGTGATAGGTTAAATTGGTTATTTAGAAAGATTTTACAAACAAGTGCATTATCTAAATAATATCCCAAAAACGGGTTTGTTGTTAACATTTTGAGAAAAACAACAAGTTTTTATTAAATTCAAACTAAACCATTATTTTTAGAATAAAAGAGTAATCCATTGTTTTTATGAAATAATTTAACCGAAATTAAATATATTTTATTATTTGAAAAGAAATATTCATTAATATGTAGTGGAACATTGGTTGGATGAAAATTTAAGCCGAAATGTTCTTTGATTTCAATATTATTAATCCTTTAAGAAAAACATTTAGGGTCAGAAACCCACTTATTAATATTGCAGAATATTTTTGTATTAATGTTTTAATATTTAAAATGTTCTTTCATTAGTTTTAAAAACAAAACTTTTGTTATAAATTAATTTAAAATTAATTTAAAGTAAATAGTGTAAGGAATTTATTTAATTGTGAATAACTTAAATGTATGAATAAAACAAAATGTTCAAATGGCTTTGTGGATAATTATTTGAATATTTTATATAATTTTAACTAAAAATTACATTTTAAAAATAAATTTTTTAATTGAAAATAATGATATTCATAATTTTATTTAGCTAGCATTCTATTAAAAATTTTGGAATTAATTTAAGATTAAAATTAAATTCCATATTAAATAATCTAATTAATTAAACCTAGAAAATATTTATAAAATTTAATTCAAAAATTATTATTTGAAAGTATAAACTGTAAATTAGTTTATGGATTAATGTTTTGGATACGATTTTTAATTAAATACTATAAGTGGCCAAACATGTTTAAGAACATTTTACCAGATATGACAAAATGGAATATCCAAGGGAGGTATAGGAGGTATTTTGTTCCGAGCTTATGTGGGATTAAGGTGGTTAATTTTTAAAATGACCAAAAATTGCTTGAAAACCAATAAAACATCAAATATAAGTCTCTTTCTGACTTACATGACTTAATTTAGTCATATTTCAACGCATTTTATCAAAATTAGTGCAAAAACTTAAGAAATTTTGGCAAAAAAGGCAATTTTGTAAAATTTTCAAAATTTTAAAGACCAAAATTTTTGAGGACAAAAATTTGAGCCTGAAAGCATGATTTTTGAAGATTTCATGCATTTATTGAGTTTTTATTTAGCCTTCTTCAAAATTTTTGCAATTTTTCGATTTTTACTTAATTTTTCCTTTTTTTCCTAAATTTTCCTAGGGGGCGGGTCTTCCAAATCTCGTCTAATAAGGGGGTTTTTTCCGATTTTTGACTCAAAGGGCGGAAGAATTACGGGATACCTCCCTATTTGCCAATCCTGCTTTTTACTATAATATCATTGAATCCTGAGCTAAAGTCAAATTTTAAGTTTACACTCAGTTCAGTGAAAAGGTTTTATCTAGTTTAATTAAGTTGAATCAATAATTATTCAAATATTTGTCGGTAAATTAAGTTGCAAATTTATTATTTAATTTAAAATAATATAGTTCAAGATCAGAGGGCCACACTTGCTTTAAGATAGACCATTTTGCTCTTTTTTTACAAATTTCCCATGATGCTTTATTCAACTAGTTAAGCATATAGGAAATGCTTTATTTTTTAAAAGCGATAAATCTATTTTTTAAATCAAATATTTAATGAACAATACTGTAAATTAGTTAAAAATTTGAGAAAAATATTAAAATCCAGAAATGGCCAAAGTCAACTTGACAAGGAGGTATTGCTATTTTCGACTACTTTTCTCGCGATAAGGGACGGGAAAGGGGAGGTATTTTCAAAATGGCCCCCAAATGTAAAATAGATATTTTTATAGGTATATATGGGTATTTCCATTAATTTATGCATACTAATCACTCTTATTTAACGTATTATATCATAATTTAGCGAAACAACTAAGAATTTAAGGGTAAAAAAGAAATTTTCCAAAATTAAAAAATTGAGAATTGAAAATAATCAATTTTACAGCTTAAAAGTATAACCTAAAAACTGTATATTTTACTTTAATATTAATTTAAATTATTTTTTCTCTTATTTTACTTAAAAACTACAGCCATTTATGTATTTTTTCTCTCATTATTATCAATTTTACAAATTTTTCTCTCCTATTTTTCTAGCCAATTCCTTTGGGGGGAGGGTGAGGAATGCTGCCGATCACAGGGGAGAATTTGGGCTATATCCCTCCCTAGATGGCCATATTTGATTAAAAACATGTATGCAAGGCATTTACATGCCCATAATACATAAGATTACATCATTTTAGATCTCATTTTGATTTTATTTTTGAAAATGGCTTGAAAACCTAAAATTATTTATAATAAGTTTTGCCAAATTTTGTTATAAAATGGTGAAAATAAGGGTAGGCTTTCGAAAAGAAAGGATGAATTCAACGCGAATTGTCATAATTAACAGGATTCACTGTTAGGTTTGGTGTTGTTTTGGCAATAATTCAGCACAAGAAGTCTGTGAAATATTAAGAGAAGTCATTTGTTATTTTAATGAGTTAGAATTTATCTGCTTTTCTACGCAACCAGATGAATAGTTAGATATGATGTTGATCCGATTCATTCGTACTAAACTTCAAAGCATTTCTGAGAAAGTTTTGGGTTCACTATCTATTGAAACTTACAGTGATGGCCTTTTTACATGTCCGGTGACTTTGGCTTATATCTCCTTTAATATTTATGTGAATCAAATTAATTTTCAACCTAACTATGGTTTTGCCCAGATTTTATAAAATTGAAAAAATATTTAAATTATCTTGTATAATTTTCAAGAAATTTGATATTATTCATTATGTAACATATTTCAAATGGTTTATAAGGTATTGATTTATTTCAATAATTTTTGTAAACTAGATCAAAATTAAGTCGATAAGTGTTTTTTTGTTTCTCAATATTTGAATTAATTTTAATAAAATGAGCTTGTAAAGTTCAATTTTTTGAAAATTCGAATTGACCTTGTTTCAAGGTTTTTTAACTTATTTTGTTGAAAAAAGATAAATTTAGTGCAAGATAAATTTTTGTATTAATATACCGAGTTTCATTGAAATATCTTAACTAATTTCAAAATTATTGTCCATTAAGTATATTGCTATATTTAAAATTTCAATAAAAATACACATTAAAAGAAATTTTTTTAAATTTTTTTTAAATAGGAAATTTACTTTATAACCAATAATTTTGGATTCAGTTGAAACTTTTGAATGAAACTCGGTATATTAATACATTATTATATCTAGCACTGAATTTTTTTTTGTTCCATAAAAATAAATTAAAAAACCTTGAAACAATTTTCAATAATTAAACACATTTCCTTTAAAAATGCAATTCATTAGATATTTTGGGCATTTTTATTATATTAGTTAACTTTATATTACAAAGCATTTACTTTTTATATAATATATTTAATATCACAGTTTCCTAAATAGGAATAAATTGTGGAAAATTTGTGATTTACTTAGTTATAGAGGGTTTGCATAAATTATTTGTTTTGTTTCTTTCAATCGAGTAATGAGATATAGAGGTTTTATTAGATATAGAGATATTTATATATAGAGGTTTAACTGTATTAATAAAAAAATGAATTAAAGCATTAAATCTAATGATAAATAAAAATATAATTGAAAAAAGAGACTGCTCTTTTTTGCTCTATTTTTCTTTAAAAATATGCTTTATTTGCTCTTTTAAGTAAAAAATGTTTTATATTCAAATTTGATCAGGTCACATTACCGGTCATCTGGCGGTTGATCTAAGGACTCGTAGGCGGTGAAAACAATAGGAAAAAAAGTTTTTTTAAATAAATTAATTTTAAAATTTTTATAAATTTGAATATAATTCTAGTTTATTATCAAAAATTTATATGCCTTCTCCATCAAGGGCCAGGTTGGACTTTACCCATAAAAACAAAAATCAAGCAATAATATTTAATTTTTTTCCTCTCATTATTTCCAAAATTTATATATCATAAAAGTAAGCCCCGCCCACTTTTTGATAATTCCTCCTATAGTGACTCTTTTTTGATTTGATCAAAAATGTTCACGACTTCATCTTTCCATTCATTCTTTGTTATATAATATTGAATCTTTGATTGAATATTTTGTATAATCCAGAGTATTTATCATTTTTTTTATAATAAGTATCATTTTAAAATGTTTTTAAAAAATATTTTTTAACAAATTAATAGATTATTTATATTTATATCTTTAAATATAAAATTCAATGCACAACTAAGAATGAAATTTTTAGTATAATAAATATTATAAATAAAGTATAATTATTATGTAATCAAAATTACGTCCAAATTAGAGATTTACACAAAAGAGGTATACATTGATGGGATAGGTTTTATCATTAGTATGTATAGCTGGTCCTATACATTTAGCATACACTAGAAATACAATTATTGTTATATATTTTTTACAAATTTGAAAATTTTCCTAGTTTATTAACAAAAATTTTTATAAATTCTTCGGACCAGTCCATTTATTAATTTCAATTGATATGACAATAATTAAACTATATTTATAATAAAAATTACAGTTTTTAGTAATAATTCTAAATATATAATTTTATTTTAAATAAATTAATTGAATAAATAAATAATTTGCTAACAATTGGTGTACTTTTGCCTTCCGTTTGATCAATAAAAGAAATAAATCAAATAATTAAATAACAATTAATCGAAGTATTCCTTATGTATATAATTAAAATTAGATTAAAAAGAAAATCACCAAAAATTTCAATCCCAAACAAAAATTTAAATCTGAAAAGAATAATTTAATATTTAAATAATGTAAAAATTACAGTATTAAAAATATTTAAACATTCATATGTAGTCAAGGTATTTTAATTTTATTTTTCTAAATTAAATATTTAATTGATTATTGCAATGCATTCCGAGTTTTATTATTTTAAAATGAATTGATCAATTGGCAATAATTTTAAATTTAGTTTTATTTAAAAAAAATTTAAAATATCAAAAGATTAAATATATACACTCATTTGCAAATAGAGTGACAGTTGTTTTCAACCTCTCTTTCTGTTAATATTTGATAAATCAAAATTATTTTTAAACTCCAACTATGATTTTGTTTGGATTTTGTGAAAATATAAATAATTTTAAATTACCTTGATTAATTTCCTGATAATTCATTGTTTTCTAAATTTTCTATAATTCAATCTTCATAATAGATATTAGATTATTTTGATTGTTTTTCACTACATTTACATAGTAAATGTAGTATATGTAATCGTTTCGCGCCCACCCACCCACCCACCCGCCCAAATTTAACAAATTACCATTCTTTAAGTTTAAACCTAATGAAATTTTAACATTATATAAAATATATTAAATTTTGTAAAATGCTCGTAAATGTAGTGGATATGGCTTTGCCTTCAAACCTTGTTTTATATGTAAATAAAATCATTTGCTTATCAAATAAATTTTATCAATTAATATTATTAAAATAACTTTAATAAAACATGCCTGGTTAAACGGACTTGACATTCTATTCTATTGTTTAGATGTTTTTCAATGTTTTTCCTTTTAAACGAATCAAATTAATCAACGCTCTGTTCATTACTTTCATATCTTTAGAAATTCCTTTCACTTTATTTGTTTGACCAAGCATGTTTGTTAAAGTTTAATAATATTATTAAAAAAAAATTAACTTGATAAGTCAAATGAAATATTGATGATTTGCAAAATTATTCTATTTAAATATAAAATCAATATCTATCGTAAATCAATAACCATGATGAATTAAAATTTGCTATAAAAGAAATTTTTAATAATTTTCGTAAAATTTGGAAAAAATAATTTTTTTCTAATTATTGAGAAATTATTCTATTTTTAAAGTTAAAGTCGCCTTAAAGTGAAATAAAATGCGTGCTATCATATTATAAATTTTAATCCAAAGTGAAAAATGATATAAAAATTATGAAAGATTTTTAATTCTTAGCTATTTTATTAAAATTATCAAATAATTAAAATAAGTTGTTAAGAAATAATTTTCATTAAAATAAATAGTTAAGTAGTTATATTGACAATTTATAACATATAAAACAGCTATTTTTGCTTTATTAAATAAATATTTTTTAATTTAAAATAAATGAAAAATCAATAATTAATATTCATTTAATATTTATATTCAAATAATTTCATTTCAAATATCAATAATTTCACATTTAAACAAAACTCTTCTAAAATGACGTTACATTTTTTAGATTTATACCTGATAAACGTTAAATAAATTTTTTCTTTGCAAAAATGCAAATATTTCAAAATCTAGAGATGGGCCAATTGTGATTTTTATTTTGTATATTTAGATTAATGAGTTATTTATTTTTATATTAAAAAATCATAAAAATATTTGTCGGACGACATCTAAAGAAATTAATTTAGTGAAAGCACATGCAATTTCACCATGATAACATTGAGTTAGAGAGTTGTTCTTTTTATCATTTATTAAGCATTAATTATAATAATTTTTGAAACTTAAACTAAATTTTTATCTCTTCTAATTTTTTTTAAAAACAATTATTAAAAATCCGAACTTTTACCCCCTCTCAATATTTTGGTCAACCGAAACCACCAAAAAACTTCTAATATTTTCTAGAATGAGTGTGATAGAGTCCTTTTCGCCTGGGATATAGCACACTAATATAGTAAAACTTTGTATCATTCTTTACAATTTATTTATTGACAAAATCAGTAGTACCCCCTGATTAAGACTCAATCTTGAAAATGATTGTTGTGAAATTTCAAAAAATTTTGAGATTTCTTTTCATTGTTGTAATTATGAAATGTCAGTTCATTGTTTTATTATATTTTCCCAGATTAGTATCATATTATTTACTTTTTCATAGTTTTATTTTAAACGTAATAAATATGAATGTAATCCGTGATTCCTTCGACCAAAGGATTTGTGACGATTTAAGTATTAAACTATTGAAATATTTGCCTCTCAAAGACAGACTGACTTGAATGTTTGTGCAGTCGTTTTAAACGAAAAATTTATAAGAGTTCAATAGTTCTAGACATTGACTAAAACGTTCCACGTGTTGTTGAATAAACTGAATATCTGATCAAATGATTCTCCAAAATTTAGTAAATAAATATCTTTGAATATGATGACAGTAATATTAATAATTCCAAAACAGTTTCAACACAGAAATTGTCGTATTTGTGTTTAAGTACCTATACATTTTTAAATCTTATTTAATCAAATTATCTTTTTCAATTTTTATAAATAAAATAAAATGTATTATTTCATTTCTTGTTTTGTTAATGTTTAATTATAAATTCATTAAGATATAAAAACATAAATTTATATTTAAATTTATTTATATTAATAAACACTATATTTACTTTCAAACAAGCAACAGTTATTAATTCTATAAATATTTCTTAATTTAATTTACAATCCATAAATTTTCATATATCTGCAAAAGTTTCACATACATTATCAAAATTAGGGTTCCTTATAATTTTACTTCAATTTAAAATGATGAATTAATGCTCAATGCACACATAGAAAATTATTGTTGTTACAGATATTAAAGCGATTACAAAACAGAAATCGTTGTATTTGTGATTCAGTCATGCTCACAAGTATTTTCAAACTTTATTTATGTTCCCTTCTTATTTTCATTACTATTTTTTAAATGAATTTTAAAATAATTCAAACTTTTCAATTCAAAGAAAAAGAGTCATATCTTGAAAAATTGGAAGTATAAAAACTTGAAAATTATTATATAAAACACTACAAATTTAAATCAACTTTTGACTTATTGTGTTCAAGTAATTCTGAATTTGAAAATTTTTTATCATTCCTTATAAGTCCTAATCCAAATAATTTGCAAAATCATAACATCGAAGTTCATATAATCAAATAAGGTTTTTGGTTCTTAACGATTATGATGTAATAACTCTTTTCACAATTTAAGAAAATTTTTTTATTAAATAATTTTTTTCTAATATTTATTTCATTTGATTGTAAAATAATTTTTTTAATTTATTCAATTGTTTATATATACAGTGTGACCTCGTTATAACGAACGGGTCGGGACCTAATTTTTGTTCGTTAAAACGAGGTATTCGTTATAAAAAGTTCAATTTCTATAGTAAATGTCTACTTGGTTCCTAAAAGTACCTTCGTTATAACGAGGTATTCGCTATATCGAGGTTCGTTATAACGAGGTTAAAATGTATTTCTTTATTTTAATTTGATTTTCAAAACAAATATTTTTAAACAACAAACTCTTAATTATTTCATAAATTTTAATTAATTATATTTTATAAATAATATTTCTAAACTGGTTTTAACTAGTTATAACTGATTACTGTAAAAATATTGAGACAATATTAACTGCGCATGTGCCAACTATATATTTAATAATGTTATGTGTTATAAGTAAAAAACCGGTTTTAAGCTTAATATGAAAATGGCGGGAAATATTTTGTCTAATGCTTCATAATCAGTACACTTTTAAACAAGTTGAGCACCCAATGCTATATAATGAACACTCATTGAACACCATTTACACGCCACTCTAAGTAGGTCAACGCCATTTCAACGCAATTTAAATGTCCAATGATTGTCCGTTGAGTTTTCAATGCATTATATGTAGAGACCAATGTGCGCATGCTCAATATATGCTATATAAGCCTAAGCTCTATTCTCTGCTGTCAGTTGACTGTAAGCTTACATTGAGTACAGTCGATTTATAGTTTATAATTTTAACTCAATTTAAGAGCGTTTGTTCGTTTATAGCTTATTTGTTCAAATTTTCATTTATATGTTTATACTTTTAAAATTACTTATAATTAATTAAAGTTATTTTCGAAGCATTTGTCAAACGCAAATATAATTTAATATCGAATGTATTTAGACGTCAAACTAAAAAAGTTCTTAATCTCAAACATCAGTTATCTCTAACTCAACGCCAATTGAGATTAACTCAACGTTTGTTAAAATACACCAAACAGCAAAAGTGTTGCACTTAAACAAAACCTTCAGTTACTCAAAGAAGGCATATATCTTCAAACCTTTCTTCTGTTACTCCTAATTCTAAAGCGATAGACAGATCGAAGTTAACTAAAATCTCAAAATAACAATAAAGGTAAGACTAACAATTCCTTCTCTGTGGTTATTTAGATTTGAACGGAAATAGGCCAAGACACTTATAAATATCAAAACATCTGCCCCAACTTTTCTTCATTAATATTTCTGGAAATTCATTAGATGTATTTCCTCAAGATTTGAGACCCAGCACTGAGAATTATGAAAGAATTTCAAACCTTAATCGGTGATGGCTTGGATTAATTCCTGAAAATGTCACCAAATTCATCAGTTCAGAGCACTGAAATGATTATCTCTAAAGTGAATAATGCAAATAAGACGATCCGTTATACGATTGATTTCTATTTTTCAAATTTTGAAATTGATACTGAAATGGTTTTATTTTAATAAAACAATAATAAAATGAAATCAAAAAGAAGTCATATATTTGTAATAAACAAAACTGTAATGAAAATGGTTTACTAAAAAGATATTTGGTTAAACACTTGAAAACCATTTTCAAACAAACAAATTAATTTGAAAACAATTGAAAAATTAAAAAATATAATTTAATTGAATTATAAAATTGGTATTAAAGCAGTCACGTGATGTACCGATTTCTCTTCTTCTTCTTCTGAATTTGGATTTTTAGACATTTGTTTTCCAAACTTTTGTTTCCATGACTGCCATTTTTATTCCCGTCCACTTAAGGTAAATAGTATTTGGTTTGACTTCTTTCAATTCATTCATATCAAACACATTTTCAATAGGGATATTGAAATGAGAACTAAATGTGTTAACATGGACATCGTCTATAAATCCACTTAAATTGTCTTTCTTTGGGTTATTTATGAAGTCAGCTATATTTCCTGTGTCCATTCCCTTTTTCGACCGAATCATAAATCATTAGTCGAACAATTGAATGCAGAGATTTAATCTTAAATAAAATCTGAGCCATAGAGGAAGACAAACATTTTCCATTACCACCAAAATCGTATTGAATTAAGAGAATTATATTCTTTGTTTTGAACCATTTTTGTTTGCGATTGTGTTCCGAAGGACCAGTATTACACTCTTCGTAGTCAGTCTGCAATTCATTTTAGTTTTCGAAACCATTTGTTTGGATCAATTGATTATTTCCTCTGAAATCTTATTTTTTTTTATTTTTACGTCAAGACGAAATTCTTCTCGCCTCTTTATTTAATTCGATTTTATTATTCTTTAAATGTTCATTAGTTATTTTTATTTTTAATATAATTAAAAACACTTTTAAAGGAAAAAAATTAAAAAACAAACAAAAATTATTTTCAAAACAAAAATGACTTCAAACAAATCACATGTTTTAATCAACTTTAAAGACTCGTTTAAAAATTTACCAAAATTATAGTTATTTTATTAAATGAATAAAACTTAAAAAATAATTTATTCAAAATATTTTTACCTAAAAATATGAATAATTTTCATAATTTATAAGTTATTTTATAATTTATATATTACAGTGTGACCTCGTTATAACGAACGGGTCGGGACCAAATCTTTGTTCGTTAAAACGAGGTATTCGTTATAAAAAGTTCAATTTCTATAGTAAATGACTACTTGGTTCCGAAAAGTACTTTCGTTATAACGAGGTATTCGCTATATCGAGGTTCGTTATAACGAGGTTAAACTGTAGTTATAAATTATAACTAAATATAACTCAATGGCTCTCAGCAGAAGTTTAGTATTTGAGCAGGGGAACACATTGTTAGGTCAGAATAAGGATAGGTTAATTTGTAATTCTATTCAATATTTAGTTATAAAATTTTAGTGTGAGTTATGCCTTTTCTCCATTATATTTATAAATATATAAAGGGCACATTTCATAACTCCTGACCTAGATGTTTCTTGCAAACCATACACCACTGATTTGTTCCTCTTATTATAAGCTATTCATTGATGTACCACACCCCCCCCCCCGGTGGGCGTTGCCCTAAATACTAATCTGCAGTATGGCTCTCAAATTGCGGCTCTCGTAATCGAGTAAACAAACAAGAATTACGTAAATAAATATTCGACCCTTTATTAAACCAATCGTTAAAACTCTATGTTTTAAACATTTGTTAATAACAAATAAGTTCATGTCATTCACTGTTTACTGTTTGAAGCTTAGAGTACAAATAGAAATAAATTTTGTTGAAAAATGTCATACAATTTATTGTGTAAAGTCTATAACTTTTTTCAGAGCTACTATGAGTGTAATATTTAGATAAAATAAAATGTTATTTATATTTAGAGATGAAATGAGTAAACGTTCCCTCAATTTGTGTTTTGTTTACATTTTGTTTTCAAAACTTGTTTTTAAATAAAATTTTGTTTTAATTAAATTTATTGTCGTTTATATCAATATTTTCAGTAAATTTTGATTAAAATGAGTTTAAATATTAATTTAAGTAATAAATGTATTAATGCTAATGAAATCATCGATGAATTAAATGAAGACAACAATAGACTCAACAATGAGTTAATGTATGCAAA
>JAQFZM010002586.1:0-13163 GCA_034695785.1 Galumna obvia | reverse complement strand
TTTAATGAAGATTAAAATAAGATATAAATCAATTTTCTACCTTGATTACTTTTTGAGTTATTCATGCTGACCTATTTTACACAAATTTATTAAAAATAATAAATTAAATGTAATTATTTTTAAAAATATATAAATTATAGACAAAACCATAGTTGCAGTTTAAAAATAATCATGACCTGGCTTATAAGAAAGATTTTATAGCCAAAAATCAATTAAAGTAGGTTTTGCACTCGAGTGTATGTAATCGTTTTGCCGATGGTCTGGGGGGTATGCCGTCGATCACAGTGGGTATTTGAGCTATACCGCACCCCCCAGATGGCCATCTCTTTTGATTTCCTAAAGTATCCCCTTTATGAAATACAAAAACATTTTATACTTAATTCTCTAAAATTTATTAATTACAATTTACAGATTCTGTATTTTTGGCTATTATTCTGAACTCTGTTAATGAAAGTCTGATAAAGTTATCAATGTTTTCAATATAGCTAAAAATTACATTGACATTAAATATTATTTTTTCTTTAATAAAAATAATTTAAACTAAAAATAACTTTATGTTAACAAAAATATACATTTATATTACTTAAAAAATAATTAAATAACCTATACATTTAAATATATTGGAATCTAATTACCGATTTCGCTTTCATATGAAATTTTATTATAGCAAATCTAAATCTGTTAAGAGTTGACATTGAGATTCGATTTAGCAGTAATAAATTGAATAGTAGTTTGTATTTCAACTAAGTTAATATTATAATAAAATTATATAATATAAAATTAACATTCCAAAATTTTAAAATATTCATTAATTTTTAAATTAATAATAAATTATAATTTACTTATATTTATTTAAGTAAAATTATCAAAATTTAAATTATTTTCATTTAATATATCTTAAGTTCGGATTTTTTAAAATGCGCGCTTGAATAATTGATAGTCATTGGTCAGGATCTTTTTATGCTAGAGTTTGATCATGATACAACGTATAGGGAAAGGTGAAATATTAGTTACATTTTATTTTTAAAGGGTTTATTTTTTAAACTAGCAAAGTAATGGTATTTAAGAGTAAAAATTCAAAATGCGACAAAACTGCGATTTTGTCCGAAGAGAAGTTATAAATAATTTGTTTCAAATAATACCTATAATTTAGTATTTCTTTAGTCTTTATTTCCATCGGATTTTTCTTTACTTTCAATAACATTCAGTTTATTATTCTATACTTTTCTCTATTATAACCAAGGTGTTGCAGAATATTTGTTTATTCTTGGTGAAATATCTTATAAAATATTTACTAAAAAGTCGTCAAATATTTATTTATTTTTTCAGAATTTAATTCCATATAAAAAGTTTAATTAATTTTTAGATTATTACAGATAACAATAAGATAGTGTTTAAGGATTCCTTCATTAAAACTAGTTATTTATTCAATAAAAATCATTTTGTTTTTATCGAAGCTCCTTTCGACTCCACAGATAGTAAATGACGAATCTTTAAATGAGATCCATGGGACCATGATTGATTTATTGTTGTGATTCTTCTTTTGTTATATATTTGCTACCGAAAAATTTTGAAAAGGTTTTGAAACCTGATATTTTATATGAAAAAACTATACATTGTAACACTTAATGGCCATATATTTATTTAAATATTTTATATTTATTAACGACTCAAATATTTATTTATATTTATTATATAAATTTGCTAAAAGCATCCTGATTTCATATTTAATTAACCCCCAAATTCCTAGAAATAAATATAAACCCCAAAAAATATTTATTTAAATATTCTGCATCTCCTTGATGATCATTAAACAAAATATCTAGTAAATTCACCATACAGGAGCATTGTGAAATCAAAAATCAATTTATTTGAAATTATTACAAACAGTAATTTTTAATTTTTAATGACAAATATTTTATTAAGGTATATCTCGGTAACCAGAGTCCATTTGCCGCTAAAAATTGTTCAAAATTTTATTATCTTTCAAATGAGCCTAGTTAAATTAAAATCTGACACATCACGGTAAAGTGATTGCCTTCTCAGAATAATTATTTATTATAAACTATATTTTAATTATATTTTTGATGAATTTTAATTGATTTTAAAATTTATTTAAATACTCTTCACATTTAATGAAATGAAAAAATCAATATTAAAATTATTGAATGATTTTCAGTTTATAGTGTAACCTCATTATAAAGAACTTCGATATAACGAATACTTCTTTATAATGTTATTGTTAGGAATCAAATTGACATTTATTATAGAAATTGTACTCTTTATAACGAATCTTAAGAAACAAACAAAATCTTGGTGTCCACCCGTTCTTTATAAAGAAGTCACAGTGTATTACCAAAAAATGTTTACAATATTAATAAATAAACATTTCTTTGTCCAGTTATAAGTTAAAGCTTTTACTGTAACATAAAACTGGTTACTGTAAAAAACTGAACATCCATTTTAAAAATAGACTTCTTGTTGGTCTAGTCTAGACTCTAGGGCTCAAAAGTTTTGAGTTTTGAGTCAAAACACAAATATTTTGTAGTCTTAGTAATTATATTTGACTGCACACAAGAGCCCTCAATTTTCAAGATGACTGTCTTTGTTTAGACTATAGACTCGGGATTAGGAATTGATTTACATTTAGATTATTATTGTTTTCAATTCTAAAATTTTTATGACTCTCAGGTCCTCTAAAAACATGCCTTAGATTTAGTGATTATATTTACTATAATAATTGTTTTGTGAAATAAAAATCAAATAAATAAATAATAAGTAAATAAATGTTATTTAAAAAATGTGTGAATAAGAAAATACATTTAAATCACAATCAAATTAAAGTGAAATTAAATATCTATTAATGATATAATAAAAACACATTTTTAGGTTTAGTTTCAAAAAATGAAAACATATACTCCTTTTTTATTTATTACATTATATACAAACTATAATAATTTAATTAGCTTGCTTAAATCATTTTTATACATTTGTTAGTTTTTCTAATTTGGAAATACTGTTTCCTGGATACTTTTTCTCAGGAAATCAACAAATAGTTCATTAGTTTCTGAATTTTGTAATTAATTGCGACTAATAATAAAGTATTAAAAAAAATAAAAATCATTAAAACAAATTAAAATCATATTAAATAAAACATATTTCAGAGTTTAATAAACTTGAATTCATTGATGAAATTGTTTTTAATTGCGATTTAATGCTTTCAAAAAATATGTTAGGATTTCGATAACTTATCATTGATAAGATATTAGCAAAAAAAGACCTTGATCTAATATTACGTCTGCTTAGTTTCAATTCTCTCTAAATTTTATTTTCAAACTTTAGATAAAGACTCAAATAAAGCTCACTTTCATTTTATAGCATTAAAAATGAGCTCAAATTAATTGAAGACTTAATAATTATAATAAAATCAAAGCCATTCGACAAATGGGTCTCTAATATCATGACTTTGTATCCGAAGAAAACAACTCTTAGGCATAGAATTACTACTAATGGTTTAGATTTGAAATTAAAGTAAGTAATTACTAAATATTAATCATTTTTTAAAACTTGTTTTTAAAGAAATTCTTCATTTTTATGTTAAGTTTAAGCACATGTTCACCAATTTGAGGGACATTTTTATCAGATTTTTATAGTATAAGCAAACATTTGTCTTAATGTCTTTCTTAAAAATAATCTAAAGATAAGCTCTGGTTGTATTCCTGCAATTTTACTAAATATAAATTTATCCAAGGTCAACATAAGCTATCTTTTGGATAGGAAACATCTTTGGTTATACAAAAGACTATAAATTAAAGGAAATGAATGAAAACTCTATATTTTTATCATAATTTTTAGTACAGTTTTTAGTTTTGTTTATTTAAAAGGAAATCATTTAACGTTTTTATTCAAAATAATTTAATTATTTTCGTTAATATTTTATTTTTTATTATATTTATATTTTAAATCAAAGATAATGGCTTTACTTTGTACCTAGTTCATTTAAAACTTAGTTTTTAAAATATAATTGGCTTTCCTGTACATAGCCCGGGCACAGCATTAACACATGCTATTTATACCATCGATGGGAATTCGCACATTTTTACCCAAAATTAATGTATTTTTGTGAACAGAATAATAAAAAGCACTTATTATTAGTTAGAAAAATAATTATTAAGTGTTCTTGTAACATTTTTAATTTAAACATTTTAGCAAACTTTAACGAATATTTTATCCAATTTATTTCACTAAAGTTGCCTAGAGAATTTTAATGCTTAATTTGTCATGTACAAATAAAATGAGCAAGTAAAGTATTTGCATTAAAGGATTTGCAAATACTTTCAAATATAACAGAAATAATAAATTTTCAAAATAACTTCACTTTTGAATAATTGGTTAGAAAATGAGTTTCTGTTGACACAAAATTAATGCAAATTCGTCTCCAAAACTGTTCAAAACTTTGAATTTATTATTTAAAACTCATATTTAATAAACAAAAACTTAAAAAAATAATTCCTGTATTCAATTGGAGGGACAGGATTTTGTGGCCTTAAAATTAATATTTAATGAAGCTAGATAAAAAATCATTTAAATATATTAAACATAGAGTGAAGGAAAAATCATTTTTAAATAACAAATTTTGAGATAATTTTTTGACATATTTTGACAAAAAGAAATAAAATGTGAAATATACTTGTATAAATAACATAAAAAACAGATACTAATTTCTCGGACCCAATTTTTAGTCAGATTTGGGTCTCTGATAATTAGGGCACAGAATATTAGTTAATAAAAATTGAAACTTACCTTAACTTTTTGTTGTTGAAATAATCCAAATTATTTGATATATTATAAAATATTATAAATAATTGTATTATTATTTGAAAAATGTTGTCATTAATCAGTAATTTTTAAAAAAGAGATGTTTTTAAAAAATAATTTTTAAACAAAAAGGTTAACTAAAAGTGTGTTCATTCATATGACAACAAACTATTAATAAAAGTTTGTAGTAATTAATTATAGCACAGAATTAAATCTTTGAATTATATTGAAGAGTATTTTCAAAACGATATCTATTCGGTAAAAATAGACATTCAGTTGTGTTTATATGACTTCTAAAATGCCTTCACTTCTCCCGATGTATGGCTTCTGAATGAAAGCCAAAAGTATGCCTTATGTGGAGCGGTATGACTGCCTCTACAGACGAGTCTATTTTATGAGAGCACATAATAAGGGGTATGAATGTGTCAAAAACCAGAAATCAAGGCTTTCAATAAGAAAATAATTGATTTTAAGATAATTTTCCTAAAATTTTATTCATTATTTGTTGAACTTATTAATGAAAAGACTCTTCCATTTCTAAAGATTAGAAATATATATTACGTTTGACATAAGTTATTATAAATACCACTAATACTCAGTGGTCAATGGTCATTGGCCCATCATTTGGGCTCCATCTTAAGTATTTTGTGTCTTTAGGAATGGAATTAATTTTTATAACATAGTTTTAATACTAATATTTGTTAAGATTATCAATTTTAATATTTATCAAATTATCCTAAAAGTTTCAATTAAATTATCTATATATTTATATTTTAGTATTATTTTTAATTGAATTTAATGATAGATAATCCAGGTGCCCCTTTCAACATTTAATGTTTTACTAACAGCTAAATTGATATTTAGTTGTGTCTAATAGAGTGTCTATGAGTTCAAAGTTTCCCATAAATTGTTTTTTTATAAAATGTATTTTATTAAAATAAAATAAAATAAAAATCAAATAATCGGTTGTTTTATTAAAGATAAAAAATAAGTGAAATAAACATCAAATAAACAAATGAGCCTAAGATTTAATTAGCCAGGTGTAATCGATATGCATCTTCAGATCACAATTTCCGTTTCACCTGGCATTTTAATCTCGCTTTAATACATTTAATAACTCTCTCTCTTTCTCTCTCACTCACACACACAGACAGAGAGATACAATTACACTCAAATCACTAAAATTATGCATGAATTATATATTACCAAGGTAAAACTATTAGCATGTGTTTAACTATTTGCTAAATTGTAATTTTGAAGGCTATACAGAGGTTTACCTTCTCTGACCTTCCCTTACATTTGTTAGACTCAAAAGACGATAATTATTTGAATTTCTCTAATTTTTATTGATATCTAACAATGTTTTGCACTGATTGTTAAACAAAGAATCTGATGGACTCAAATATTTGTCTGTTAAACTAACCAAGCTAGTGCATTGACTAATCCAAGTAAACCTATATATTTTAACCAAGATTTAACTCTTTCATTGAGTTTTATTGTTTTGTTTATATTAAGTTATCAAAAGGAAAGTTTATTTTAATATATCATAATTATTTTGTTAATAAACACTTACCTTGCTCATTGGTAAATGAAAAGTTGACTCAAATGAGAAACCATTATAATTTATTATTGGATTTTATCACCGTTTTCTCACCGTTTGAATATAAAAACTAAAATACTATTACCAAGCTTTTTTAAAAATTAAACCCTTAATAATATTTTGTATTTTAATAGTTTAATCTTTCCTATACGTTGTATCATGATCAAACTCTTTTATTGAAAGATACTGACCATTGACTATCAATTATTCAAGGGCAAACTTTAAAAAGTCCAATACTAACTTATAATTACAACAAAAAGTGAGGGCACAGAATATTGAGACAAAATTGAAGTAAAGAATATTAGAGCCGCTCTATTAAGTAGTGATATATTAATCAATAGATATATTTTGTTATTATAAACAAATTCTTTTCTTATTATTAATATTAATATTGTTTTCAACTTATTTTGTATTTGCATTCAAAACAAATATTAAGTAAATTATACAAAATTAATGCCAAGAACTCTATCGATCATTTAGTTACTGAAGTAGTTCTTAAAGTTTGATTATTCAATTAGTCTATATGTGGACAAAATATGAGGGGTTTAGGCAACAGTTTTTGAGGCACCAATTTTTTAAAAATGTGCTTACATAAAGTGCCTATAAGTCATTGTATTATTGACAATAGCAGTGCCTATCGTAACACATGGCTATCCCTTTGACATATTCCAGGGATAAATATAGTTTATGTGGAAACTCATCATTGGTTCCAAACTCTGCTTAGCAACAGATCTATGACTAACGACTATATTCACTTAATATTCAATAACAGATGTACTGAACGCCCAAAAACTAATTCAAACTTTTTATGGGTTTTTGTTTGAATATGTTTTAACTGATTGACACATGTGTGCAACGCTTATAAACCATTTTGAGCGGACACTTATTACAGGGTTTAGTTACTCTACAAACATATCGGTTTACGGTTTTTTTGCCTCTAATAATAATAAGTCATTCTTTCATTACTTTCTTCGCTAAAAAATCGATTTGAAAGAACATAAATGTCTATCAATTCTTATTTATGACAAAATCATTATTTCAAGGATTTTCTTCTCATTGAAACAGATATAGTTTAGAGCACTGATAGGAAATGTGATATAAATTATATTCTATTATATAATTATAATTAATATTGTTGTATGCTCAGTGCTCACATATATTTTGTTTATCCTATGAAAACACTATAATTTATAGAGCAAAACAACTTTTATATTTGGTTCAATTTTCGATAAATTTGCCATGGTAATTCCTTGTGAATTTTAAAATATTTAATGATTTTCCTTGATTAATTTTAGATATAACTGAAAAATTCCCCAAATATGTGTCGACTTTTTATGAGAAATAGAACAATTTTGATCTTGCTTACTTTTTGAGTTATGAATGTTGAACCATATAATAGAGTTTTCAATTTTTTTTAAAATAAATTGATTTTAACTATAAGTTTGTAATTAAAACATTTATAGAATTGTTTCACATTAAGAGAATTTCCCAATAATTCAGTTAATTCTGAGATTCATTTCACTGAATTCATAATTTAATAGTTATTATTGTCATTAACTCGAGTCAAACACAAAAAGATTTCCTTATTTTCGATATCGTAATTATCAGTGACGAACTTTGCCGGCAATTGTTGGCCACACTTCAACATTATATCATTAATAGTGTTGTAATTATTTATTTGTTTAATTGTTTTCTTCGATTTTGTTGTTTTACACCAAAATAATTATAAATATGTTCTATATATAAAAATCATAAAATTTCTTTGATGCAACATGGTTCAGTTTTCTAGAATAGAGTCATCATCATTAAGATAAATAATAATTAGTTCTTGTAATTATTTTCTTATAATTTATTTGAGATATTTATGAAAAAGAAAACATTATTTTATATAATTATATTTGAGAAAAATATTTATATATAAAATTATCATGATACTTTAACAATAATAAGTTAGTGTTAAAACGATAACTTGTAATCATTAATATAATTGTTAACTTTTAATTATTATAATATCTATTAAAATTATTTAAATATAAAAGTGTAATAAAATAAAACTTTATATCTAATCACAACTTGTGTTTAATCACGAATTGCGATAATGTTTTTAATTGTAGTGTAAAATACAAACAAATTTGTTTCGACAGTCAATTGTTTATACAGTCTATAGAATCTATACTATAGATTAAGAACTGAATCCATTTATCAGAGCTGAACATAAAGGAACCCAATTACTAGTGGCAATAAATTAAAGTTTAGGTTTCAATTTGAAACATAGGAATCCCATAGAATTGGCCCTTAGGGAGTACCATCAATGTTTTTTAAAGAGTTATAAACTTACGGAATTGAGCAATGAGAATTTACTTGATTATTCACTAAGTTTATATTTTGAATTTTAAACTTTTGAATTTCCCATCTCAATGAATTTTCTAGCTAAATTATTATTTTCAATGGTATCCCTATGTATAGTTGTAAATTGAGCCCAATAGCAAAACTTGCAAGTTGAAACATAAACTTTGATTGATTGCTATTTTGGGTCCTTTTGTTCCGTTTTGGTTTATAAAGAAAGGTTTTTCATTCCAAGAAACTTTCAAAAATGTTAATCGATATGAGGCCCACTATTATTAGAGAGAATTTCTAAGAATTTAATGGTCTCTCTATAGACTAAGAAATACTTATTTGAGAAAATATTTATTTGAAAGTTTATTTTAAAAGAAAAAAAACTTAAATTGAATGCTTTAAACACATTTGAAATAAAATTTTTATGAAAATTTGAATATTTTAAATGTGTTTTTCAATTATAAATTCTTAAAATATTTTTCTAAAACTAAGTTTTATTATTTTTTTAAAAAGTTTCTTTTTAAGTTAAATATTTTTTATTTATGTTTATTTATATAAATAATATTTATTTTACTTACAAAATATACGATTTTATTAATAAAATGATAATATATTGATATACAGTTAGAAGTGAATTCTTAGAAAATTTTTATTAAGAAAAAAAATTTAATATCGGATATGAAATTTAATATTGTCTTAATTGATGAGATAACCTGAAGTTAACCACTAAGCAAAAAGTAGTCCACATATTCTAAAAGCACTTGTGATACTCTAAAAGATAATTTCCTCAGTTTATCTTTATAAAGATATAAAGTCTATTCTCCATTTATCGATTTAACCAGAAATTCGATATTACCAAGAATATATCTCTGGTTATATCGAGAATCGACTGTATTATTTTCATACATTATGGTCAATTAATAATTGGGTTTTTATGATGATTGACTCCTTTGAGGATTACATGTGAAAGAAGAATAATAAATGATTATAGAAATGGAAACAGAATTAAGAGACCATAAAGAATAGTATGAAATAGTTGAGTGAATAGAGAGTAAAGTGAAGAATAATAAAACATTAGTAAATGTAATAGAAATGAAAATATGGTTTTTATGTTTTGACGTCGAGAGTCGGGTAAAGGACAAGCAATACAACTATCGATGAGAAATGAAAAGATAATAATATGAAAGTGTCATTTCATTGAATTTACCAGAGCCTATGATTCAAATGAATTAATTGTTCATTAATAAATCTAATCAAATTGTCAGTGAAAAAGAGCCTCAATAAAGATCAAAGTAATAGACCGATAAATTAGATGTATTGAATGTGTCGAATCCACTTTCATTGATACTAACAGATCTATACTTTTCCAGTTAGATATCGAATACTGTGTTCTAACATTTTTAACTAAACCTTATATTAAGTGAATTCCATTCATTTTTTTCACTTAAATAATCAGTTAGTTTTCAATCTTTATTATGTCTATTATTAAATTTTTGGTTCACAGTAAAATTAACTAGTTACCTTCAAGGTCTGTCCGGTTTTGGTCACATATTATACAACTCAACAATATAATCAAAATTTTTCAACAATAAAAAATCAGTTAATTATATTAGTTATACTTTAATACAATAGTATTATAATAATAGTAAAGAATATATGATAACTAACTTAAATAATGAATCGCCAAAAAGGTGTTCTTCCCTAATGCAACATAAGAGCAAAAAATCTGCAAAATATCTCCAAATTTTTGAAAAATTCAACACTGATTCTTTGGGAAAGCATCTGGTCGTTGAAGTTTTTCCAAAATAGCCACTAGCACCCCCTATTGTCGAGATCTTTGGTTATCCCTCCTTTAAAACATTTTAATTATTAATTGTATTTTTCATAAATCTATTGCTAACGAATTTTTTTATTAATTAATTGTAAACTTCATTATTCATACAATTAATGTAAATAAACAAATCTAGATGATCTAAATGAATAATGTTCTCATCCTGTTATTGTAATGCCATGATAAATTCCTATCTATTGAATAATAGTAAAGTATAAGGTGTAACAAAACTGTAGTAGTCTATTTTTCTCATTCTTTTCTTATATGCGTACACTTTGTCTATTGTGAAATATCTGTACTAGATTAAATAAATTCTTGTGAACATTTCTGACCAATCAATGTCTATACAATCATTAAATTTTAATGGATTTCCACGCTTTCAACGCTTTAATAGATAAGTTTATATCAGAAAATGTATACATTAATGACTATAAGCAATATATTGATTGTTCTCAAGAAATAAGTTATCAATAAAAACATTTAAAGCACAGCACAGACTCACGTGAACACCACTTATGAATGAAAATGAATAATCATAAGAATTCTGTTATAACTTATAAGAAATCAATCATTAAATTGAAATCGAATTCAAAGTAATAAAACAAAACATTATTTTAACAAAACATTAAGTTTTTATTTAACGAAAACATTAAATTATTTATCATAATGTATCTTGATAATCGTATTGATCTAGATGGTATTCAATTGAAAGTCGCTTCTAATAAGGTAAATAAAAAGTTATAATAATGTAAATACAATTTAGTTTTTGTTTGTTCTAAAAGTTTCCGCCTTATGTTGACTTTAATATGACCAAGTCACACGGTTACGAAATTGAAATATTGAATATATTGAGTAGCAAGTTCAATTTTACTTACCAAATTATTGATTGTGGTCAAATTTGGGGCACACTATTACCAAACGGTTCCTGGACTGGAATCATAGGATTTCTCCATAAAAAGGTATTTATGACTATTAGCAGGAGTTCACAATTAAAGGGTTTTGGTTATTCACAAAAACTGAAAACAAAATATTTGTTTATAACACAAATATTAAGTTTCCATTTGTTGTCATTATTGAGCCCTCAATAGAATAGTATTTGTAAATGAATTTCGTTTAAATACAAATTAAATAAATATTTATAATAAATAAGTGTATTTATTTTGTTACTCTACAGAGCTTTAACTGCGGTTAATAAAAATAGTTATTTACTCTTCAAAAAAAGGAGATACTATTTCTATATAATTACTATTTGAATGTTTTCTCACATTTAATCGATATTTTTATAATTTTGAAATATTACACTAAAAGTAAATAAAGTAAACACTTTAATATCGATTTTATGAATGTAGTCATAGAATAGTGAAATTTATTAGAAAAGTTTAAAATTACATAATATTGATATACGAACACAATTAGGGGTTGTTTAATAAGAAAGTTTCTATGATTCTATGCTAGACACTTTCTAAACATATTTTTTATGGCCCATTATTTATAAAAAATTCTAAAATACATTTAGTTGGTGAGGATCGAGGTCAAAATTTCCTCGACACCAAAGTATGAGACTTAAAGTAAATCAATGATTAGTTAATTAAATAATTCTATAACTAATTCTCGAAATTTTTCGCAATGAATTGAATAAACCTCTTCATAGACTGAAAACTTTTTTCTCTTCGTAAGTATATTTTGAACGTATGAGAGATATTGATTGAAAACATAATTATATACTATATAATTATTGTGATACTATATAATATATAGTATCACAATAATTATATACAGGTCACTTTATTCACTTTTTTGTCAAATTCAAGCGTATATGACAGAGATGATCAAACACTGTTCCTAATGTAAACAAAACTATATTTTCGTAAGACTTTTCTCTATAAAATTGTTTGCATTAGTTGCCAGTTTTCAATTGTTACTTTAGTGACTGATCATACCTGGTATATGAGATGTGCAAGCATATTAAAAGTATTTGAATGAGTAAACTTTACTGAGTAAGGAAAGTATTAGCACAATGAATTTTTTTTTTGATAAACAACAACTCAATAAAACTAAAACTAAACTTGAAAATTTTTAACTTTAAAAGTATAGTCTATAATGTAATGATTTATTTGAATCATAATCAATGTATGTACTTGTTCATTGCATTCATTAAGTATAACAAAATAATTCATCCCTTTTGACTTTCCTGATAATATATTGAAACCTGGAAGTGAAAATAAATTTGAAATAAAGATTTTATAACAACTATAGGATGTCAAACTAGGTAAATCAACGTTATTTACAAATGTCTAAATAAATATAATTCTGTAATTTAAGGTAATAAAATAGTATTTTTATATATTATATCTAGCAATAGGAATTGGGGGCCCTTTTTGAGGGCCCTTTTTCTACTTTTCATAAATATCATTACCTAGTTCTTTTAAAAAATAAACCCTTTAATAATTAGTTGTATTGAAAATGATTCACTCTTGCTAAACGTTGTTTCATGATCAAGACTCTATTATATTGAAAAAGTAGTGACCGATGACTATCAATAATGTCTGGAAAAGTAAATAAAATATTCATTCATTC
>JAQFZM010002585.1:0-13167 GCA_034695785.1 Galumna obvia | reverse complement strand
CCCTTAGCTCGGACCAAAATACCCCCCCTTATACCCCCCCTTGGACCTCGTTCTTTTGCCATCCCTGATTATATGTGACATAAAAAAAGTATTAAAAGTTTTATTTAGAAAATATTTTATACTTTTTAATTATGAAAACATATTTTCAATTATTGTATTTGAGTGACAATTAGTGTATTTCCGATTAAAATATGCATTTGAATAGATTTGATGTCATTTCATTCCATTAACAGTTGTTAACAATCACTGCTTATATTTAAAGCTTTTCAATGTATCTTTTATTAACTTTGACCAAGAATATGGATGAAGAATGGACCAAGATTGGACATTTTCGCTAAAACTGACAAACAAATTAAACGATTCATAATGAGTTCAATTGAATAAATCTTATACGAGGTATAATATGAGAATATAAGGTCATCTCCACTATAGGGCACTGTTTTTTCAAAAAATAATCATTTATTTAATGATATTTAATTGAATATTAATAAATAATAGACGGAATAAACAATTTAAACACAAATCCTTTCAATTATTCAAAAGAGTCAAAGAATAGAACAGCAGTTTATCTGAGACTACGACTAACGTATGTCGACTCTGTCTACAGACTCTGTCAGTGCAATACTTGTGTACCAATAGAGTACATCTGCATCCGTTGCTTCACTCAATTATTCTTTGCCTTTAATTCACTCATTTTGTGTTTAAAAATTATTAAACATTGAATTCAAAGTATTTTCTGAAATAGAATGAAATACAGCGTCAGATGGAAGTCATAGGGATGTCATGCAATCCTCAGATCATTAAATTATATTCAAAAGAAGTTTTTAAAAAAATACTGATTCAACAAAAAGTTATTTTTCAGGAAAAATATAACTCAAGTATTAAATAATTCAAAATTATTCTTATACTATAAATAAGTTATAAATAAGCTTGATCATTATTTATAGAAAATCATCATTTTTCAGAGTCTATTGAATTACAGTCTGTCAGTCACTCACTCATCACTTTTCATATTAGGTTCAATCTATTCTTTGCAGAGCTCTTTAAGAGCTCTTCAAATGTTTAATACAAATTGAAATTAAAGTGGAATCAAATTACAAAAATATCGATTAATCTAATAGTCTTTTCAACATTTTTATTATATTTTATATTATCTAATAATAGTAAAACTCAATTAACTAAAAGATTTTTAAAAACAAATATAAAGAACTCGTCATAAATGAAATAAAATAAGAATTGAGAGACAAAACGCAAATAATTTTTAAATAATTTTATCAAAAAATATTCTGTTGTTTTGTAAAAACAGTTACACCCAATTACACAATCAATTATTAAATCATTTTATTGCTATTTATTATGAAAATCATATAAAATTTGAGTCTAATTAAAGAGTGAGTCCAGAATCCAGAACCTATACCTAATTAAAACTAATTTATTATTAATATATGACTCAGGATTCGACTTCAAAATTAATTTCTAAAAAATATATTTTTACTCTAAGAAATATATTCATCTAGTTAGCTTTTTGTAATCATATTATTAGAAAATTTTCATATAAATGTTATCAAATTTATTCAAATCTCTCTAAAATCTCTCATTTCTAAAATTTTAGATAAACAAATGTAAGAAATGTACTAATTTTATAATTGTAACCATTTTTTATCCATTTTTAATTTTAGAGAATTTTAGTTTTATATCTTCATAGTATAAGTCATAACTTATGATTGAATGTGAATGCCCTTGCTCATCTGCTCATCAGCCTATCATTAGATATATTGATGTTTTATTAAGTGTTAATTAAATAAAAGTTAATGTATATAATTATACTTAAAGTATTGTGTATTCATTATAATAGAAAGTGATATCAATTTAATGACACAAATTATATAACTTTCTTTAAATATAAAAATTGGTTGAAATCATAGAGAAATGAAAACCTCATTATTTGAGAAAATATGTTCATTGGTGTCATATATTGAGCTAATAGTATATATAGAAGAATGAGTTGAAACAAAATTAAGTTAAGTTTGTTGAGTCGCGTGGGCCGCACGTGCCAGTCAGTGCCAAAGACTTAGTGCTAGACTAGTGTAAGCCCAGTGCCTACTAGTTATGACCATTGTATTAGAGATCAATGAATATATTGTATGACTGTATGTATGGATCAAAATAATAGGATATCTAGTGGTGAGTGCATAACCCACTGCGCTATTGTTGTAATAGTATTAGAGTATTGCAATTTCCCATTGCATTCATTATTACAAAATTTCAATGAATGGTGAAAGTAATAGTGAGAGCACAGGCACTGGCAGTTCGGCTACTGTTATGTGTTGTGCAGCTGCAAAGCTGACAGAGCGCTGGCACAGCAATGGTAGAACACTGCAGGATATATGAAGAAACTACCGGATCTGTTATATGAATTATGATCCGTCTCTTTGCCGATACTCTGACTTCAAGAGATTTGAGACCTATTCTTACAGATGGGCTCCAATTTTCCCGAACTTCAGAATTAATCCCTGATTTGAACTCAAAAAGAACTGAAATGGAATAGAAGTCCGATTCATATGTTAGACATTTCGCAGACAATTGTTGGCTAAAGAAAAGTAAAACTCAATTGAGAGTAAGAGTAGAGCACAAGTCCTCGTTTTGTAGGGGTAGTGACCAAAACACCTGTGACAGGTGTGACTAACAGATGAGGGGGTGGACTAATGTCATCATATCAACAAATATATGCACTCCGGACAATGTTATGGACAACCAGGATATCTACTAAACACTAAGAACTACTCAAACATCCGATATTTCAACTCTTGTTTAAACAAAAATAACGGAAAAATGAATTTTATTACTAATCAATGAATACACGAAATGAGCTCTCGTTTACTGATTTCATAATATATAAGTCTATTATTTGGATTCAAATTATAATTAATATTAATATTTATCTGAAAATCATTCAACTCTTCGATGAAAGGTTTTGGTTGAAAATAGTTCCTATGGTTACCTTATGTTATGACTCATTTCTTTTACATCGTTCACTTCATCTGATAAATTGTCGTTTATTTGCCGTTTAATTTGTTTTCATTTGGAAACACCAAAAATTCCGGTTAAACGTTATCTTTTCCAGTTATTTCATTTAGAAATTATATAAATCAATCTAGATCAATCAGCTCTAAATAGAAGCTAAAATGAGTTTTGAGAGCTCTTTCTTCTAAAAAGAAATGAATCAAACGAGTGATTGATACCAGACTTCATCTCTTTTACTCTCTTTATAAGTACGTATATAAGCGGTGGTCAATCGGTTTAACCAATTATTTGAAAACTTTTTATATATATATTTTAATCTAAAACTTAAAACTTTATTTTTATTTTAAGTTATTCTTTAGTATAATTTAGTTTAAAACTTGATAGGACATATATTTGACATAACATACCATCTTTGGTATGTTTCAATTCTAGAAACTGAACCCAAAAACCTAATGATTGGAATAAAGACTTTGAAAGAAAGTGGAGACTTAACACTGGCTGACAGTGCTTTAGCATCAGTTTATTGGTCTTTAATTCTAACTTTTATATCGCAATAAAATACAAAACGGATTAACTTTTATTGTTATTTATGGAGCCATCAATTGGAGCTCAAATTGAATAATAGCCTCAAACAGATTCGTTATATAACTTAAATAGTTTTCTTTCAATAGCAAAGAATCACAATATTATGGATTGAAATAACAAAAGTCTGAATTACCAGAAATAAAGTTATAGCAGCTGTTAGGCTGTCATTCATTCCTTTTATTCATTTGATACCTAATAATTCAATAAAAATCAAAGATTAACTGTTTTTTACCGTCGATTTACTAATTCTATGAAAAGAAACGTCAAAATAATCGGATTTTCTTCTATCAAATAATTTATGTATAATTCATATATTAATACATATATTAATACATATATTAATAACTATAATATTATAATAATAATAATAATTAGATTAATTGAAACTAAGCGCTGATTAATCGATAAGAAAAGTGCATTAATTTAGTAGAGTTTATAACTATATTTACTTTTGTTTATGTCATTTCATTTAACAAAAATAATTAATTGCAAAAACCATAAAATTCTTGACTCTGAAAGAGCTAATAGTTATACATTTGTAGATAAAAGTTATAGTTATAGTGAGGAATATCATTGAGTTGTCGAATGCACTCTCTCTGACTCTCTGTCTGACTGTTTGTTTATTTCTTGAAATATTTGTGGTTTTGTTCGAAAGAATCGACAAAAAGAGTAAACTATTGGCGATATTATAACGATTTAAAGTTCAGTCATTTCTATTAAGTCAGAACCCATTATCACGAGATATGCTTTTAAAAGATTTTCGCCAATAAATAGACATTTACTCAAAGGATAGAGAATTGTCAACATTTCTAAAGGAAGAGATGAAAGAGAGGTATAAGTATAGAAGCGGTCTATTTTCCGGTTTGACAGTACATCACTCCAGGATATCCTTTCCTCCATCTAATGGTTGAGCCAATACACAAGACTACAATTGGAGAGCTTTTAGACTATTTTCGTTCTTATCTATAGACTCACGAATCAGTGCTTTCATTAGTGGTCATCAAATTTAATATAATTCGATATTTTATTATATCATTTCTCTCTGATTAACACAACTTCAGAGAAAACATTGATTTCAATCCAATCCTCAAACAATCATTACTACAAAAACATAAGATTAACGAAAGCATAGAATTTGGAATTTGTTCCTCAAAAAAGACAAAACTTGCGGTCAGTGTTGTCAGTGTTAGTGTTGTGCTGTCAGTTCTCTTTAAAATTCTCTACTGACTTGTGAGTAGTGAAACGAAATAATAAATGACTTGAGGTCACTGTTTTTCATTGAATCAATAAAAAGAAAAATGAGTAAAACCCAAATGACTATAAATTGTATTTTACCGGTTTTATTGTGATAAGTATTGATCACAAATAATACACTTTGGGTTAAATCGTCTTATATTTGAATCACCAAAAAAATATTCATCGTTTTAAAGGATTTTCAAAATTATTAATGACTTGAAAACGGTTTAAACCTATGGAATGAATAAAACGATATTAAAGTTTTTATGAAAATTCAGAGCTATTACTCATTTGAAATTTAGATCAAATAAAATATTTATTCTAGTTGCTTTTAAAGGTTGTACTTGATAATTATGAGAAAGTTCTAATTTTACCAGAAATGATGTTTTAAATTATAATTAGAAATCAATGAAAACTGTTTTATATACTATAATGGTATCGAGCGGTCAATACTTTATCGTTTAATATAGAAGTGATACAACGAATAGGAAACGTTTCAATTATTATAAAGGGTGTAATTTTAAATGAACTTGGTAATACCATTCCATTCATTATTACTAATAGTATTATTTGAAGAGTCCTAATGTAATCCTAATATAATGTAATTGTATTTTGCAATCATTTATCTAAAAATTGTCGATAGATATGAAATGATCATGCAAATCTCATGCATATTTTCCAATATATAAGTCTGTATTAGGAGAAAACATGCAATTTAGGTACTTATGGTTGAAAGGCCTATCGATGGGATGTCTGTTTGAAAGTTATTTGGAGGACATATTGCAAACATAAAACAATTGAATCGATAGAGCGGTCGCTCTGTTCTCTCAATAATATATTTAATATATTATAACTGTTTTGAGCAGAAAATATGAGAAAAGATCACAATATTATTATTAAATAAAATATCAATTGTAACCAATACTTATTGAATAGGTTGTGCGCTCGCCATAAGTTCAAACTACATCACCTGCTGTATGGATAGCCGGCTGTGCGGCTGCTGTCGTTACACTAGAATGGATTTTAGACCTGACTTAACTCAACTTAACTTATTTTGCTTTTGGAACAGACATTTGTAAAACACATTATGACCACATTCTTAAGTCTGGAGGAGAGCCACGACAGCCACGCGACACATCATAACATTAGTCTAACAACAGTCTAAAGCCATTTATTGCAACTCATTATTACTTTAAAAATTCAATTTCTGTAATTCAGGAAAATCTGTTCGTTTAGAAAACAGAGGAAATGTACCGATCGTTGAATATAAAGAGGAAATGAGCGACAAATAGACATTTGATTCATGTCTTATCGCAAACGTCTATAAATCTAATTTCGGTTTTGCTTTGGTTTCTGACAAACAATTATAGAATTAATAGTTTTATTGGACAACAAATTGCATGAAAGAGAAGACCGAAAAACATAACTGTTAGTGAATTTCACTTAAATTGAGGCGATGGTCAGCAAAGCGTATAATAAGCATTTCCTAATGATATGGTTTATAACAATAATCTACCGCATCATTTTCAGAGCACAACCTCTTCATTGAATAATAGAGGATTGCATTGCATTGTCTGCCATATGTTTGTCTTCTCTAAATTATTGCAATTCTTTTAAATTAATTGAAAATATCTTTAAAATAGTTTTATATGTTTTATATGAAGTTTTCAAAAGTTTTGTTTAGCAGTAAATGAAAGAAAATGTAAAGCAATGTATGAAAGACTCACCGATAGAAGAGACTAGTATTTGAAGTAAGAGTGGAATCCAGACGATGTGATTCCCGATCGTAAAATTTGGCACCACTTCTCTTAAAGTCGTACCCTTAGTCCTACCCTTAATCGTACCCTTTATCGTACCCTTGGGGGCGATTCTCCAAAATTGTGGCCAAACTGACAGCTTATTTGATTTGACACAACAACCAAATGCAATAGATTTTAGTTTTTGTGCCATAATATAGTCATTTGGTGTAATACACATTTCATTTCATTAGATTAACCAAATTCTTTGCGTTTCCACAGAGTTTAAGAATTAGCTCCAAATATATTAGGAATGCCTCAACTGTTGAGTTACTGTTTATTCAGTTTATATAAATAATTAACAACTTTTTGATTATTTCTTGTAGTGAAGTGTGTGAGTGTCCGCCGAAACTCAATCTGACGACTAGTCCACAAGTTTTAATACATTTCCATTAAAACTTTGCATTAAAACTAAAGCACTGATAGCAGTGAGAGACGAGTGCTTTAGAACACTGAAGTGTCGCTCTTAGAAACCAGAATCTCTCACTATTACTGAGACGCCGCAGTGGCTCCACTCACAACAATTCTCCACTACCTCTACACTATTCACTACTATTACTAATTTATACATAACTAACAAACTTAGATCGCATGCGTTTCAAATAAATATTGAATTTTAAGATATAATAACATTGAAAATATGAATAAATTTAGTCAAACATCTGTACTCAATATTAAATTTCATATAGTTTTCAAATGAAAAGATCCCTAGGTAATACTATTACTGCTTATACTATTTAAAGTTTTGGTTTTGTTTTAAACCTTGTCTCAACACTGTTTGTAACAAAAACTCATGTATTTTAACGCTAAATGTCAACAAATGTTTTATGAAAAGCAGACTATTTTATGGAATGAATAGCAATGAAGAGCCTTCAATATTTGAATGCATCAACATTTTCATATTTATGATACTCTTAAGGGCAATATTTTTATAATACTAATAAAGGGTTAATATATTAGTGTTAACTTGGTCATTTCATAGAGTTAATAATAGAAAATTTTAATATTTTATTTATACATCCATTTATTCATATTTAATAATCAATACAACTAAGCATTAATTGAGTAAGGATAAACAGTTAATTAGCATTTTTACATTTAATTAATTAATAGAGAAATTAGATCCAAAGATATGATTAGTAAATTATATATAATTCTAGAGATGAAAAATATCGGGAATTTCCTATCTTTAAATGACTACCTAATGATCGGAAATAACGGTTTTTGTCAAAATATGGCGTCAATTAAATCAAGTAATTTTTTTTATTTATTTTTTAATATTCCCGATATAACCAAGTTTTGGGTTTTGTTCCCGATTTTAAGCATTTTTTATAAAAATTATGAAATTTTGATTAAAAATCTTTTAATTTTATAATTTTAATTAATTTCTTATGAAAATAAATTAAAAATTTGTTTTAAAAATTCATTGATTTAAATAGAGCTCAAAATCTGAAATAACCTGACTTGACTCGGACCTGACCAGACATAAAACAATATCTAACAATTTGTTAAATTTAAGGTTAAAAATATGAATAAGATTTCAAATGAATTGATTTCAAACTTAAAGAAATTTGAAAAAATATATAATAAATAAATTGTTACGACTCTAACAACATTTCGAACCTGACCTGACCCGACCAAAGGTAGAAATTTTACTTGACCTCATCACAAATTTCTAGGACTTTCTTGGAAATACTTTGAAAAACATTGACGAACAGTTTTTACACCATTCGGAACATTTTTATGTCAATACATTTACCATATTACCCCGCCTCAGCCGGCATGCCGTTTAAATGAATTTGATCGTTTTTAAGGCGGGGTAATACGTTACTTAAATGTAGTTAATTGTAATTTTAAAACAATTTTTTGGTGAAAACAAAACCCGATTTAAAAATATAAAATGAAAGTATGTTTTGTTTAAAGAAGAGAATTAAAATGTATATTATCTGTCATTTTAACTCTTTTTTAATCATTTAAAAAACAAATTTAATTATAAAAAAAATAATGGGTTTCAATGAATTTTATGATTACATGTATTGTCGATTGTGTTCCTGAATTTGACCATTTTTTAGCTCTCGATTCCCGACCAATTTGAGGGATTTTATT
The DNA here is from genome assembly GCA_034695785.1 of Galumna obvia. Taxonomy (NCBI): domain Eukaryota; kingdom Metazoa; phylum Arthropoda; class Arachnida; order Sarcoptiformes; family Galumnidae; genus Galumna; species Galumna obvia. Next base: position 4,420 of record JAQFZM010002585.1, on the reverse strand, counting down.
CCCATATTTTTAATCTTTAATCATATCTAATGGTATATCAAAGTTATTCTCAGATATACATAATTTATTAATTTATTGATTAATGAAAACAATTATAATCTTATAAAACGAACGGAAAATTTTATTGAATCTTAAAGGAAATCAACAAATTCTTAATCAAAAAAAACAAATTTAAGTTAAGATCAAAAATTTGAACAAAAACTCAAAGTTTAAAGCATTCTTAGCGTTAACTTTAATATCAAATTCAGGGCTCAATTAATATTGTGAGCGCTGTTAGAGTGCTGTTGGAGCGCTCTATTGGTATTAAATTTGGTTATTTAGTTTACAAATGTTTAATCACTACTAAATAATTGTTGAAATCATTTCATTTCTCAATTATTTCTAATAAATAAATGATTTAAAACTTTGTTTATAAAACATTCGAGTATTTCATTTCATTTCATTTATTCGATGAAAGGAATGGTCGGCCAAACATTTGAAAATCATTTAAAGCTAAGAATGTAGTGCTCTATAGATTGAAATAAATTAATTGAAATTAACTGAAAAATTGTTACAAAAAGTTAATGTTAATGAGTGGCGCACTGAACGCCCGGTCCGTGCATTGGATGTTCGCCGTCTTCATCATAGGCTTCATGAGAGCGATGTCTGCGCTGTCGCGCCGTTTCCTCTTCAATGTCTAAATCCATGAGAACCACTTCTTCGATGGGTTCGTCGGTGGAGAGTTCGACCTGAGGTCTGGGGGGAAGTATATTCTCGAGTTGTGATATGGATCGGGGATCTATTTTCTCCGGAAATTTAACCAAAAACTGAACGATGAGTTTTCCCTTTTCGAAAGGACTCTTATATCGAGGCATTCCCTCTCCGATCACACACTTAACAGATCCGTGTTTTACTATTTCTCCGGGAAGTGATGTAATGACAAGAGTTCTGTTATCCAAAGTTTTGATTCCTTTTTGGAATCCACACAACGCTTCGGTTAAAGTCAGGTCCAAATTAATGAGAAGATCATCGGTTCGAACCCTCTTATAGAGTGAGTGTTCCTTTTCATCCAAAACAACGATAATATCTCCGGCCATCTCAAGTCCGGGTTCCATATCTCCCTCTCCGGCAAAAGTAATTCTGTGTCCGTCTTCCATACCCTTATCGATATGAACTTCAAGTATTTTCTTATCCTTTGAAACCTTTTTTCCGTCGCATTGTTTGCAGCGGTCTTTGGGTGCGATTCGTTCTCCTTTTCCACTGCATTCCGAACAAACGGTTTGTATTTGTTGTACAATAGATGGGCCCAAATGTTCTATTCTTATCTGCATTCCAGAGCCCCGACAGTTCTGACAGCGATCGGGTCCCAGTTTAGGGTTTTTAGTGCCACTGCCCTCACATTTCTCACAAATCACTTTCTTTTGAATCGATAGCTTTCGAGTCGCGCCGTTATATAACTCTTCTAAAGAAACTGACATTTGATAGACAACATCTTTTCCTCGTTTGGGTCCCCTCTCACGACTACCTCTACCGCCACCCATTCCGAAGAACATCTCAAATATATCCATTGGAGACGAAAAGCCGCCCGAAGAGGAACCACCCTCTTTGATGGCCTGTTCACCCCCTTGGTCATATATTCGACGCTTCTCTTCATTGGAGAGCACTTCATAGGCCTGACTAATAAGTTTAAACCGTTCGCCTTCATTCGGATTCTTATCAGGGTGATATTTTAGTGCCAATTTACGGTACGCTTTCTTCAGGTCGTCCTGAGAACAGTTGGGGTTAACGCCCAGAATGTCGTAATACGCCGTTTCCTTAACCATTATTTCTCTTTAGTACTAATTATTTACTTTTAATACAAAAAAAAATTAGAAATAATTGAATTTAAAGACAACTTTTGTTGAAAAGAGTGAAAATCAGACGAAAGGTTGCGATCGAGTGATTCACTGTTTGAGTCAATGCGTAACAAAACTATACGAAAGAAATTTCTGGAAAACTCGAGAATCCTTACAATTATTACGTCATTTAAAACACTTTTTGTTAATAAACTCTTTGAAAAGATTTCAAAACTTTTATGAAATCATTATTTTAGTGGAATTTAAATCATTTATTAGACTTTCTTTAAATAATTTATTTTTGTTTTTTAATCACTTCTTTTAATTTATTAATTATATAAAGTTATGGACAGAACTATATTCAGTTAAAAAACTGAATATTCAGTAAAATATTTACAAAATTTTACTCATTTTGGAGTAAAATTATTTAATTAATAGAATTTCCAATAGATTTGGTTTTAAAAAAAGTATTTAGTATTTAGTTATTCATTAAAATTTTGGATAAATTGAGGAAAAGTTAAAAATAAGGAAAATATGAAACTATTGTTTAAATTGAAAGGAATTGAAAGTTTAGATATAAAGTAAAGCAAATTTTAAAAGATAATACTTAAGTGTTATTTAAATCTTAATTATATTAAACGAAGAGAAACCATATTTAAAGTATTTAATAATTATTAGTAATAATTAATTTATTATTGTGTGTTGTCTTTCTTTATTATAAGTAATAAAGTGTTGTCGCTCTTATTCCTTAGGACTGAATACTAAGACTGAAAAAGTTTGTTTCTATTAATCAATTCATTTAAAAATGACTTCAAATATTTTGAATTTAACAAAATACAGTCGTCAATCGATAATTTGAACAAGTTTGGTTTAGGTCATTTGGTTAAAATTATCGGTTAGTTAAAATTATTGGTTGAAAGAAAGAATACCCAATTAAATACATATTCAATTGTTTTTATTGATAATTTATAACATTTTGTCAAATGAATCAGTTATTTTTGTTGGTTATGATTTAGATTCGGAACTTTTATGAACTTAAAGTGCGCGCTTGAAAATATGAACAATAATTGATTGTCATTGGTCAGGATTTTTTTATAATAGGGTTTGCTCATGATACAACGTATACTCAAGGTGAAATATTTGAATTGACTAATTATCAAAGGGTCTTTTTTTCCATGAACTTGGTTATATTATTTATGAAGAAGAAAAAAAAGCCTGAAAAAAGCCTAAAGTTCCGAATGGAAGTTATGATTACTAAGTTTTTAAAATAATTATTAATTATTAATATTTTGTCATTTAAAACTAATTTTCATAAAAATAATTTCATAAACTTCTTCAAGTTTAAATTCTTAATTATTATTAAATTTATCAAATAATTTATTCTTAATGTTTTATTCAAAAAATCAAATGAATTAAAAAAAATTGCAAAGTATAACTTAAATTAACTTTTTTTGTTTTTTAAAGTTTAGTTAAAATTTAGGATTGAAAAAAGTGGCAATGTTGGGGCCCTCAGAATATGCATTCTCAAATACTAAATTTATTACCAAATTTATTAAAAAATCATACCCTTTATTAATCAAAATATAACTAATAATTCCCTATACGCTGTATCATGATCAAACTCTAAAATAAAAAGATCTTGACCAATAACTATCAATTATTGTTCATATTTTCAAGCGCGTACTTTAAAAATTTCAATACTAAGTTAAAATCATTGGTATAACTTTTATATGTATTTCAATGAATTTTGGTTTTCATATCTAGTTAAAATTAACGGTTTGTTAAAATTATTGGTTGTTTAAATTATCGGTAGTTTTTTAACATTACGTCTATAGGAATGGGTTTTGGTATTGAGTTTTAGTTAAAATTAATGGTTAGGTAAAATTATTGGTACTTAAAACTATTGGTTGTTTACTGTATAATTAAACGAATATAAATGACTATATTTTAGTTTAAATGTTATGAATTGCAAATAAAACTATAGTTAAACCTCCAAACATTATTATTTAATAAATTATATAAACCTTAAAAGTTATAAGTTATAACTTATAACCAAAGCCGATAAATATATGGAATACCATATATTTTATTAGTTAAATAAACGTATGGAAAAACATTTCATTGAAAGTTTGGTATAATAACAGTTAAAATAAGGGCTCTTTTATGTTCCATATTTTCCATATATTTAACAAAATCCAATAAATCCATAAAAACTCCATATTTTCTAAATTTTAATTCATATTTAGCTAAAAATCCTAAAATAGAATACAATTAATTTAATTAAAATCTATTTTATTTCTAGCATTTTATGAATTGTTTAGTGAATTGTTTAGTGAATTGTTTAGTGAATTGTTTAGTAGTTAAATTTATTCAAATATATTTAGAATTGAGTCAATTTTTACTATAATTTTATGATCTTTAGAAAGTTTTCTGGTTTAATTATTCGTGGTGTGGAGAGCTCTTTCCCAAAGTTTATGGAAATATTTATTAAATAAGAGCCAGAATATGAACAATGATCCAATTGAACAGTTAATTTCATATAGGTCAACCTATTTTTGATTAAATTATTATGTATCAAATAAAAAATATATATTTTAAAGTCCATA